>VOPJ01006060.1:0-28872 GCA_014673585.1 Semibalanus balanoides
TAGCCTAAAAATCCACAAAATACTCAGAGTAAACTCTGAGTATTAACTAATCCCTTCTGCTCTCTGAGCATAAAAATCAGCCACAAACGCTTTCAAAGTATCTCCCTCAATAGCGGCTCTTAAACCCGCAACCAACTGCATATAATAAGTCAGGTTGTGGATGGTATTGAGCCTGCCACCTAGCATCTCTGAACACTTATCGAGATGATGCAAATAAGCTCTGCTGTAATTTTTACAGGTATAACAATTACAGCTTTCATCTAACGGTTTAGTGTCTGTTTTATAGCGAGCGTTACGTAACTTGATATCCCCTTTGGTGGTAAACAGGTGACTGTTACGGGCGTTTCTGGTTGGCATGACACAGTCAAACATATCGACGCCACGGATCACGGCTTCAACGATGTCTTCTGGTTTGCCTACGCCCATGAGGTAACGCGGTTTGTCTTGTGGGAGCTTTGGGACCCAGAAAGTCTAGCATGGCTTCGCGGCGATCTTTCGGCTCGCCTACGGCTAGGCCGCCGATGGCATAGCCGTCGAAATCAATTTCCATTAGACCTTCGAGTGACTGCTGTCGTAACTCTTCGTAGTCCACGCCTTGTACGATACCAAATAGTGAGTTGGGATTTTCTAATCGCTGAAATTCTGTTTTACTTCGTTTCCCCCAGCGCAGGCTTAGCTCTAAACTCTTTTTGGCGACTTCAAAGCTTGATGGGTATGGGGTGCATTCGTCCATTTGCATGACGATGTCAGAGCCTAATGCGGTTTGCACTTGCATTGACTCTTCTGGGCCTAAGAAGACTTTGCTGCCATCTTTTGGGCTTTTGAAGGTCACGCCTTCTTCGGTGATTTTACGCATCTGCGCTAGGCTGAAAACTTGGAATCCGCCGCTATCGGTTAATATTGGCTTTTCCCAGTGCATAAAGTCATGCAGGTCACCGTGTTGTTTGATGATATCCGTTCCGGGGCGCAGCATTAGGTGAAAGGTATTGCCTAATATGATTTGTGCGCCGAGGTCTGTCAGGTCTTCCGGTGTCAGTGACTTCACAGTCCCATAGGTGCCGACTGGCATAAAGATGGGGGTTTCGACGACTCCGCGTTTAAATTGCAATTTGCCTCTGCGGGCTTGCGGGTAGTCGGTGTCATTTTTGATTCGGGTAAACTGCATGATGGGTTATGCCTGATTGATTTTTATTGCACGAAAGGATCTTGGCTAAGATAACGTTTGCTAAGCCTTTCTGACGAAACAGCATTTTACCGCAATTTCGATGGTAATTTCATTGACTTTACATTTATCTACTGACTTTTTATCTCAGGCAGTGTCGGCAACTGTTTCACAGATGGTTTTCCTCCTGGAAAGAAAGCGAAGCGGTAGTCACTGTTCAAAGTCCTGCGATAGCTACGGGTGAATTTGCCGAGTTACCTTTACTTTAAGCAGTTGAATCTCTAAATAAATCACTAATAATTTCTAAGCGCGTCTCTATGCCATTACAAGCCATTGAATTGATATAATAAAATCGAGCATATTATGCCAACGCATGCAAAGCTTTTTTTGAGGTTTCTGCTTATGGTTTTCACCGTACAAAAAACCGCTGATGTTTTGCCTCTAACTGCTTGTTTTTTCAAGACTGGCTGCTACTATTAGCGCCCTTTTTAGATGTATTTCGGATTGAATAGAAGATTATGCCAAAGCTTTATATTAAAACCCACGGTTGTCAGATGAACGAGTATGACTCAACTAAAATGGCAGACGTGCTTAAAGCCTCTCATGGCTATGAGCGCACCCAGACTCCAGATGATGCCGATATGATTTTGATCAACACTTGCTCTATTCGCGAGAAAGCGCAGGAGAAGGTGTTCTCTGAGCTTGGCGTTTGGCGTCCGTTTGAAAGAGAAAAATCCAGATATTATTATCGGTGTTGGCGGCTGTGTAGCGTCTCAAGAAGGCGATAACATCCGCCAGCGCGCGCCATTTGTTGACTTGGTTTTTGGCCCGCAAACGCTGCATCGTTGCCGGCTATGGTTGGATGAGGCTCGTAAGAGTCGCCGTTGGTGTTCGATATATTCGTTCCCGGAGATTGAGAAGTTTGATCACTTACCTGCCCCTCGCGCTGAAGGCCCTACTGCTTTTGTCTCGATTATGGAAGGTTGTAATAAGTACTGTACTTTCTGCGTGGTGCCTTACACCCGTGGCGAAGAAGTTAGCCGTCCTCTTGAGGAATATCTTGGACGGAATGTGAGCAAACTCGCCCACAGGGGTTTTCGTGAGTGAACTTCCTGGGTCAGAACGTCAACGCTTATCGCGGTGAGATGGAGGATGGCACTATTGCTGACCTTGCGGATTTGATCTCGATGTCTGCTGAGATTGAAGGTCTTGATCGCTTACGCTTCACCACCTCACACCCTGTCGAGTTTACCGACAGTTTGGTCGATGTGTATGAGGAAGTCCCTGAGTTGGTTAGCCACTTACACTTACCTGTGCAATCTGGCTCTGACCGTATCTTGGCGATGATGCGCCGGGGTCACACTGCTGATGAATACCGTGCAAAGATTGCTCGCATCCAAGCAGCTCGTCCGGGTATTGCCTTGTCTTCTGACTTTATCATTGGTTTTCCCTGGCGGAGACGGATGCTGACTAGAGAATAACCTTTGGCAGTTGGTTTTAGAGATATGAACTTTGATTTGAGCTTCAGCTTTATCCTAAGCGCTCGTCCTGCACGCCTGCTGGCAACTACCCTGACAACGTAACGATGGAAACTAAGAAAGCCCGTTTGGCTGGCCTTCAAGCTCAGCTTAATCAACAGGCAGCGGCACATGCCGAGAGCATGGTCGGTACTATCCAGCGCGTTTTAGTGGAGTCGCCCCAAGTCGTAAAGATTCTAACGAGATGGCTGGTCGTACCGAGAACAATCGAGTGGTCAATTTCCCAGGGCCTGAGGCGTTGATCGGTCACTTTGCTGAGGTGATGATTACCGAAGCAAGGCCAAACAGTTTACGCGGTCGCTTTTTAAGCTGTGATGAGTTGGGTGTGTCGTTGATAGACCAAGCTCCGCAATTGGCTTAAACTTATATTGATATATATTAGTTTGTAAAACTACCACTAGATTTAACAGAGAACGCATTGAGCAATAAAGACAAAAAAGCCAGAATGGTAAGCGACATCGCTGCAACTGAAAAGCCTGATATCCGCAGGGGCGATATTGAGCTCCCCCTAGAGCCGATTGAGGCAGGTGATAACTATCAGCAAACGCTGATACTTGAGCCTTCGGATAATATCCGGATTGCAAACCTAACTGGCCCTCTTGATCAGCATTTGCGACAGATAGAGTCAACGCTCAATATTGAAACTGAAAATCGTGGCACCGTTTTGTCATAAAAGGCCGTCACGATGCCGTGCTTTATACGGTACAGTTACTGCAGCAACTCTATGATGATACTGCCCAAGGCAGTATCGATAGCGAGCATATCCACTTGGCTTTGCGCGAAGTCCCTGAGTCCCCAGCGACAGAAGTTGGTGAGCTTGGTGATGGTGAAGTCAGTGATGAGATAAAGTCTGAATTGGCTTTGCGTACTCGCAGAGGCATGATCCGCGTCCGTAATGAGCATCAAGGCGATTATGTTCGTCATATGCTCAGACATGACATCAGCTTTGGTGTTGGCCCTGCAGGTACTGGTAAAACTTATCTCGCCGTCGCTGCCGCTGTACAAGCATTGGAAAAAGATGAGGTCCGTCGCTTGGTTTTAGTCCGCCCTGCGGTAGAAGCTGGCGAAAGACTGGGCTTTTTGCCCGGTGATTTAGTACAAAAAATCGATCCTTATTTACGCCCACTTTTTGATGCGCTTTATGAAATGCTGGGTTTCGAACGTGTTGCAAAGCTGCAGGAACGTAATGTAATAGAAGTTGCGCCACCTCGCTTTTATGCGTGGTCGTACACTTAATGAGAGCTTTATCTTGTTGGATGAAGCGCAGAACACCACTGTAGAACAGATGAAAATGTTCCTAACCCGTATCGGTTTTGGTTCGCGAGCGGTGATTACTGGAGATCCTAGTCAAACAGATTTACCTCGTCAAACTCGCTCTGGTCTTGGACATGCTCTGTCAGTATTGTCTGATGTTGAAGGCGTTAGCATCACCAAGTTTGAAGCAAAAAGATGTGGTTCGTCATAACCTAGTTCAAAAGATTGTCATGGCTTACGAGAAGCGTGAGAAGCAAGAAAAAATAGCCCAGTCTGAGTCACAGCAATCCTCTTCTGACCGAATCTGAGTAAATTCTAACAATCTCTCTACTGCAAGCCCGCCAAAGCGGCAGCTTGCATAATATTTACAGTGCTATCGCTTGTCAAAATTTCAGACAACCCAAACAAGTGACTATGACCTCTACCCCCCTAACCTCTGACTCTGACTTAGAACTGCAGCTAACTTTACAAAACGCCTTAGACGACAGCTCGACGGTAACCGTACCAACCGATGCAGATTTTCAGAAATGGGCCGAGTGTTTATTAGCTTTCATAACAGCAGCAAAGATCAATCACAAGATAACTCCTCTGCTGAGCAAGCATCTGCAGGTTGCAGTGAAGTTACTATTCGCATCGTTGACAGCGAAGAAAGTCAGGCCTTAAATTCGCAGTATCGTGGCAAAGACAAGCCACCAATGTACTGTCCTTCCCCTATGAGTCCCGCAATGGATGACGCCTGAAATGATGATGGCTTTTGAGGATGACGAGAACGAAAACGACGCTGAAGAAAGCGAAGTAAATGAGGATGGTAATACAGACCAAGAGCTACCAAATACTTTAGGTGATTTAGCGGTCTGTGCCGAGATCGTCGCGCTAGAAGCGGATCAGCAAAATAAAGCTGAGCCCGATCATTGGGCGCACTTAGTAATCCATGGGCTACTGCATTTACTGGCTATGACCATATAGAGGTGATGAGGCCGACGAGATGGAGGCGATTGAAATCCAAATACTCGCCAATCTCGGAATTGCCAATCCCTATACCCCGCTCTGAGGGTAGTTAGAACCTTTATATGACTGGCGATATTTCCCATGATATGAATACCTTGGCTGACTCGCCATCACTAAACATTGTCCCATCTCACAGATTCTGATTATTTATTTCATTGATTAACCCAAAAAATTCAAAAAAACACTTGTGAATTCATTAGCTTTCAAGAGAAAATAGTGTTTTATTACAATAGAGAAATCTCTTTATGGACGAACCTTCGTCACCGCCGAATAGCGAACCAGACAATAATTACTCTCCGACAAGTCCGCAGGAACTCTCTAGCCGTGGCTGGTTTACCAGACTAAAACGCTTCTTCATGGGTACGCCAAAAGACAAGCAAGACTTGATGGAGGCACTGAACGACGCGCAGGAAAGCAACTGGTTAGATGAAGAAGCCGTTCATATGATTGAAGGCGTCATGGATGTTGCAGAGATGCGTGTCCAAGACGTTATGATTCCCAGAGCGCAGATGGAGTTTGTCAGAATAGATGACAATCTTGAGCGCATCACCAACATTTGCCTTGAGTCCGGGCACTCCCGCTTCCCTGTCGTCGATGAAGACAAGGATGATATCGTCGGCATATTACTGGTTAAAGACCTGCTCCCTTATATTAATGACAGCTCTAGAGACTTTAAACTCAGAGACATTCTACGTCGCGCGCGGTTTATCCCCGAGAAGCAAACGTCTAAACGTTTTACTGAAGGACTTTTCGCAAGAACTCGGCAGCACATGGCGATTGTTATTGATGAGTACGGTGGTGTCGCTGGACTGATAACGATTGAAGATGTGATCGAGGAAATTATTGGCGAGATTGATGATGAGCATGATGAAATAGACTCACCTCAAATTCGCGAGATCCTTGAGCCAGGTGCGGACACCAAAGTGCCAGCCAGTGATAAAGAAGATAAGCCCACTGAAATCATCAAAAAATACTGGGTAGATGCGCTTTATAGCATCGAAGACTTAAACGAGACCTTTGAACTAGAGATCTCCGATGAGAAAGCCGATACCGTCGGCGGACTTGTCGCGTCAACCTTTGGCAAAATGCCAGTTGAAGGTGAGCAGATCACCATCGGCCCATGCCACTTCACTATATTAAAAACTGCTAAGCGCCGCATTGGATCTTTAGAAATGCAGCTGAGAATACCTGTATGAATTCTATGGAAAGAAAAGTAACCTTAAACTGGTCACAGCGCATCACCGTTTTGGTCATGGGCGCACTCACTGCGCTGTCATTTGCGCCTTTTAACTTTAGCTTCATTCCGCCATTTAGTTTGGCGTTTATGCTGTGGTTTCTCTATCACGCTCGCTCAAAGCGCATGGCTGCCGGCAGTGTGTTCTATTTTTGTATCGGCCTCTATGGCGCAGGAATTAACTGGGTTTATTTGACTTTATATAATTATGGCGGTTCCGCGAAGTCTGCTGCTATTGGCGCAAATGCGGTATTGGTGCTGTACCTGAGCTTGGTTATGATGGCCGCAGGCCTGGTGATTTATACCTGTCGTAAATTACGCGGTGGCCTATGGCTGCTCTTTGCGGCTAGCGCATGGATGGCTTTGGAGTGGTTCCGTGGTTGGTTCATGGGTGGCTTTCCTTGGTTGTCTCTGGGAATCAGCCAGACTGACGGCCTGCTAGCGGGTTACTTCCCCGTTATCGGCGCAGAGGCGACCAGCTTCTTACTTCTGATCAGTGCTGGCGGCGTGATGTTTGGCTTACTTGACCGTAAGTTTCCTTGGCTTGTGGTTCCTGTGGTGATATTTGCTGTCGGCTTTGCGCTGAAGTCGGTCATGTGGACAACACCATACGGCGACAAGAAAACCATTGCGCTAATTCAAGGCAATATCAATCAAGCTGAGAAATGGACCCCTGAGGCATTTCAGTCGACTTGGGAAGCTTACACCGAGATGTCAGCCAACAGTTTGGTGTTCAAACCCGATGTCATTATCTGGCCAGAAACTGCCTTAACGCAAACCTATAATATGGTGCCAGAGGTTGCTGTGTGCAACGAAGCTTGCCAAGACTTTGAGACGGACCTTATCTTTGGTGCCTTCTGGAATGGTGATGCCAAAGTTCCCGGTAACGCTTTAGTGCAAGTCGCTCACGAAACGGGAGAAGAGTCGGTTTATCTCAAATCGCACCTACTCTCTTTTGGGGAAGTCATTCCTTACGCTGATATCATTAGTCCGTTATTTACAAGTGGTATCGATATCCCAATAGAGCCAATGGCTACAGGTGACGCAACCCAGCCCTTATTTGAGTTTGCAGGCATCAAGGCAGCACCTTTTATCTGCTTTGAGTCGGCTTTTGGTAATGAGTTGATCGACACCACTAAAGACTCACATATGTTAATCAACGTCTCAAATGACGCCTGGTTTAAAGGTTCTTTTGAGCTAGATCAGCATCTACAGATAAACAGAGCAAGAGCGATGGAGTCACGCCGTTGGCTTGCTCGTGCTACCAACACCGGTTACACCGCGTTAGTCGATCCGTTTGGCATCATTAGAGAGCTAGCGGACAATGATGTGCAGACCTCTATCACTGGTAAGATTCAACCCATGGAAGGTCTGACGCCTTATCAGAGAACTGGAGACTGGCCTTGGCGTATTCTCTGGGGAATGTTTATCGGTTTTGGCTTCCTAGTTGGCAGAGTACCACCACCGTCAAAGATGAGCAGTCTGCATAAGTCCTGCTTAACTACCATCTGGATATCTATATCGATATCCAGATACACAAAACCCTATTGATAGATGAATAGGGCTTTTGTGTATCTATTGCTTAATGACGATATGTCTCAAAGCTAAATTTATTAATGATGCTCTGTCGTTACCCACTTTTCCTTACAGTGGCTACACTGATAGTCACTCTAAAAATGGCCTTAGCGCCTAGACCGCCGCCCTGTTGATTGCTTTCCATATGCATACTGCTAACACCCTGAGACTCAAGCTTCGCACGCTCCATACGACCTACTTGGCAACTAGGATTACGGTTAACCAAAACTTCTTTTCATGATAAAAATCACTATGCCACTATAGTGACGATCAAAATCAATAATAGGTAACCAACAAGCTTATTCATACTAAATCACTCCGCGCATTTAACCCAATCGTAAAATTTCATCGTCGCCAAACCGGTTATATGCTAATCGTATCTACTCGCTAGCGAATCGTTTTCTTGAAACGCTTTTTCCAGAATTTCAGGGGATACCAGAACTGATCTACTACCCCCTCAGGAACGGCATCTGCGACTGTGGTGCCAAAAGAGGTCGGCCAATGTTTTGGTAGGTAACGGTGCCGAAGATGATGTCGTATATTGGCAGAAAGGCAGCATAAGTTCTATCTAACGCAGCATCCTCTGAGGAGTGGATGCCAGTGATGGAAACTGTGGTGTTGGCGAGCACCCACCGCACGACCAGGGAACCTGAAGCGTATATTGGCGTGAATAAAAATGGCATGAAAAGACACGAATACCAGGTAGATAAACAATGCTGTCGGTGAGAAGCCTAATATAAATATCGGCAGGTAACCTGCAAAACGATTCATCACGATTTCAACCAAGTGCAGTCGAGATGATGCCAGCCAATCCATATGCGCACTACTATGATGTATGGCATGCACTTTCCACAGCCAACGGACTTCGTGCATTTTACGGTGTATCCAATAGGTGCCAAAATCAACAACCGCTAAGATCATCACCACTTGAACAAAAATAGGCAAACTGCGAATCCAGTTTTGCAGTGCAAACTGAGTATAGTCTTTGAGAAATACCTGTATCGGGATGATTGTGATAAAGCTGATTAGTTGTAATGCCGATGTGGTGACTGAAGCCATGAAATATAACTTGATATCAGAGACGCCAGCCTTTGCGCAGCAGTACTTATTCTTAATGCTGTGGGAAGGCTTTCTCTAACGGCACGAAAAACTAGGGCTAATATAGCAAGTCAAGATGAAGTAAATTCTAAACTGCATAAAATAGGTATTTCAACTCGGTTGCTGGATAACACCCGAGCTAAGTAATGCAGCCACGGCACTCAAGCTCATGCCGATCAAGCCATAGCGTGGAAAAGGGTTGCGATAAAACGACAAATAACCCGTGACGAATGCGACAATAATCGCGGTGAATAGTATGGTTTTCATCGTAGCATAATGATAAACCCCACGAAGCTCTGGCATGGTTAGGATGTTCGGAAACAAAAAACACAGCGAGCCTAGTAGCGCTAGAAAACCTAAACCTATAGAAATAGTCGCCGTTAGTTTACCGCTGCCAGGCGCAACGCTTATCCCCTCATATTGACCTCGGAGATATCCCCAGATATTGCTTGTTTTCAATTGTTCACCCTGTTTGCGTAAAGTTTTTTGTAAAATATTGGTGAATATTATCACGCCAATAACCAATTACTGTAATACTTTAACGCTGCTATTCGCGTAACCCTATTTGTTAGGTTTGTTATCGATTAAGCATCCTAGGAGACAGCGCTCTTAGCATTTACTGCTAATCGCTAGCCATTCAAAATCTCAACCTCATCACCAACGGTAATCATACTGTCCCCAACGACTCCATTAACTGAAGTATCCAGCGTAGCGTTCATGCCAAACAAAGGTTCACCTTCTGCACTAGCATGCTGCTTTTTTAAAGTCTGCATCGGCTCCTTATCAGGATGGCTTTCACCAGTATCCGGGTCTCTGGTGGTCAATATGCAACGGCTGCATGGGTCCAGAATAGTAAAGGTGTGACCGCCAATTCGCAGTTTTCGCCAACTATCTTCTGCAAATGCCTCAGCACCTTTGATAACAATATTAGGGCGAAAACGCCTGATATCTGTTGCGATACCTGCCCACTGGCATACCTGCTCTGTACTCGCTTCGCTAGCAAATAATATAGGAGCGGCATCAGCAAAGCTGGTTTCTAATGCATACTTACTTGAAAGCCTAGATTGTGGCTGCCACAGCGCAACCCTTGCTGTGACTCCCAGTAATTCGCTTAGCCAATCTGCAGCTTCGTCGCCGCCGTCTTTAGCAGATAGAGGATCTTTCCAAATCACACCTGTGACTGTGGCGTTGAGGTTAGCGACATTGATGTTCACAAACACGATCAATCGCCGGATGCTGCAGCCGCCAGCCCGTTGCGGTTTTGCTGCAGCGGAGTTGCAATAACTCAGCGTAGCGTCTGGCCGTCAGAAATAATCCGTTTTTGTCCAACGCCACTAGCGCCTTGTCGTTACAGCATACCTTCTTGGTCAAAAGCGCTAAAACTCCACAGGAGATTGCCCTGTGAAGATTTAAAGGGCGTAGAACCCAATTGGCTTACTGTCAGCATTGATACACCTCATGAATAATAGCACCCTACTGTAGCAGTTGTGAGCAGCTGCTTACAGAAGTCAAATCAAAAACACCGTCTTGTTTCTTGAATTCTGTACCAGCGCGAACTTAACTCATTCCTGTCTTTACAAATAAACACTTCCAGTTTGAAATGTGCCCCAACACGCTAGTCTACCGACACGGGCAATTTATCGACCCGCCGACAAATGGTAGTACAAAACAAGCATTTTCCCGCTTAAAACCCCTCTGTTTCGTTAACTTGTTTATTGGCTGAAGTTGTTTACTGTGGCACGTCGGTTCTGTGCGGCACCGCAATAACATAGGTATTTTTATTGCAAAGACAGGCAACTTTTAGCCAGTCTGGGTTTGGTCACCACTCCCCTTTTAGTAAACACGGTTTTTAGTCCAATTGCTTTTGCAGCTGCAGACTCTCCTCTAGAGTCTCAGGTGAACAGCTACGTCAAAGGACTGCGCAAGCAGGGCAAGGTCTCTGGCATTGAGCGCACAGCGTCGGTCGGTTTTTATTGACCAAGCGGCAGGACGCAGTTTTGGCTCTATCAATGAATCTGTTCCACTGCAAGCGCCCAGCATGCGTCAAACCACTGGTTGTCAGGCGTTCTTTTATTTGGCGCAGCATGAGGGCTATAAATACGGGCCTAAAACCCGCGCATTAATGGAGGCGATGATTCGCCGCAGCTCCAACTCGTCAACCAATAGTTTGATCCGAATTGTCGGTGGCCCGAAGCGTTGTAATCAGATATTCATAAATACGGCGCCAAAATATTTTCAAACAAACTAGAATTGTGGAAAACATTCCTGCGCGGTGGCCAAGCACCTATCGCAACCGAGCTTCTGCTGGGGATTATCGGCGCTTTCTACAAGCGGTATGGGCCAACCAACTACCGGGTTCTAAAGAGATGCGCCGGTTAATGAACCTCCCTAATAACGATCGTCTAAAAACTCATGCCAATGCGGTGCCTAGCAACGTCACTGTTTTCGACAAGACCGGCTCTACATCTGCTCTTTGTGGTGATATGGGGGTACTGGTTGCTAAGGGCCGTGATGGTAAAAGTTACCCTTATATTGTCGTTGGTATTATCGAGCGTCAACGTCGTACCACGCAATATTGGTAGTTGGATAAAAAAATCGTGGAAATGGTGAGTCGTGAGTCTCTGGCCTCACATATAAATATATGAAACGCTTATATCCGCTAACCTAGCCTTAAACCTCGCAAACTAAAAAGCCCGCAGTTAACTAGAGCGGGCTTTTTTATTACTTTCTATTGTCATACGAATGTAGCTCCGAGTGACTTTGACTTTGAATACGGCTACTCTTCTACTAATAAATACTCGGGTATCACATAGCCATTAAAATGAGTCGCGGTCACACCACTGTATGCCCCCATTAGACCGAACTCTACCCAATCACCTTCTGCTAGCGACAGCGGTAACATCATCTCGCCGAGCTGATCCGTCGGGTCACAGGTCGGTCCAAATACCGCCGTTGCTTCTACTTGTTCCTCAAGACGCTCTGCGCCCCGCCAGCAAGTAATCGGATAAACTAACTTAACGATTAGCTGCTCTTGGAAACTGCCGTATATCCCATCATTTAAAAATATCGTGCCATCTTCACGCTTATGGATAACTGGGCTAACGGCTAACGCACCAGACCACCATCGCCTCTACCCGCTCGCATAGCAAGTCGTTGGTGTTTGCTTGCTCAACGAACTTGTTTTAGCAAATCCGTTTCTATTTGATCAAGTAGTGCTGTAAGGCCGCGATTTGATAGTTATCATAGGTGACTGGGAAACCACCGCCGACATTGAGCTTGACGATATCCACCTTCGGCTTCTGTGGCTATTTTGTCTGCCATTTCTATGTAGCTAACATAAGATTTGGGGTCGGTGCACTGTGATCCCGGATGAAAAGTAATCGAGCATAGTTGCTTAGCTGCCTTTAACCGCTTTTGAGTATCTCAACCGCAGCAGCTGGACTGGCCCCAAATTTACTTGCCGAAGTCATATGCTTGCTTCCCCTTTGGGGCACAGTTGAAGCGCACTGCGATTGGTCAAGCAGTATTCTTGCCAATGGGTTATCGGGCGCTGCAATGCTTGAGTATTTGTTGCAATCCCTACTTATGTCATCGACAACAAAAGAGCGCACGCCATAGTCATGGAAGCTCTCTATTATTGACTGCTTCCACTTTATCGGATTATTGAAGTGCAGCGTTGCCTCGGGGCAAATTTCATGTATTTGGGTGATCTCATTATAAGACGCTACATCAAAGGCACGTACCCCTGCATCGAATAAGGTTTTGATCACCATTGGGTTAGGGTTGGATTTAACCGCGAAGCTAACTTCTCCCGGAAAATTTTCTAGAAACCAACTCTGCTCTTGTTTGAGCCTCTCAGGCGACAACAAATAATGAGGCTCATCGGCTGTAGTTGACGGACTAACATCTGCGGCGATTTTGATACTTTGCCAAACTGTTGCCTCAGCTGTAGAATTAAGTTCAAGCTCAGTTTCGACCACTGATCTAACTACTCTATCATTATTTATGTTGTTATTAATCTGATTCATTGTCCGCCCATAGTGATCATAGTGATGAAAAGATGTGGTACTGCAAATTCGTGCGTCATATTATTATTGAATTTCACTTCGCAAAACAGCTTCATATCGAGTCTTTTTGATCACTATACTAATCAATATGATCAGGTTAAAATGACATTATGATTAATTTAACCCAAAATGATGAAGCGCTAATCGATTTACTTCGTCATAATGCCCGCATGAGCATTACCGATATCGCCAAGACCTTAGGTATCTCACGAACTACCGCTCAACAGCGGTTGCAGCGACTAGAGAGCAACGGCATTATCGAGGGCTACCAAGTCAGACTAGCGCCTGCTGTCTTAGAAAAACAGGTAGCTGCTCATGTCAGTATTGGTATTTTACCGAACTACAATGAGGCGGTGCACGCCCAGCTGGCAAGGATAGACGAGATTGTGACTTTATTTTCAGGTGAGCGGCAGGGTTGATTTACTGGCATTCGTTCAGGTAAGCTCTACTAGCCGCTTAGATGAGGTACTTGATGAGATTGGCAAGGTAAAGGGCGTGAAATCTACGGAATCCTCTATTATCTTAAAAACCAAATTTGATAGGCGTTAACCTTCCAGTTGTCTTATAATCAATATATAAATCTCTACCAATACTAGAACAGCTACTAACTTACCCAATATGAATACTCTGCAATGACGGCACAATCCACCACCAGATTAGCGGTAGTCTATAGCCGTGCTCAGCAAGGCATGGATGCGCCGTTAGTGACCAGTAGAAGTCCACGTCGCTAATGGTTTACCGGCAATGACATTGGTCGGTTTGCCTGAAACAGCAGTCAAAGAAAGCAAAGATCGAGTGCGATCAGCGATTCAGAATAGTCAGTTCGAGTTCCCAGCCAAGCGCATCACCATCAATCTAGCCCCGGCAGATTTACCCAAAGAAGGCGGTCGTTTTGACCTCCCTATCGCTATCGGTATATTAGCGGTAGCGGCTAGCGGCCAACTAGCCTTAGCTGCAGGCGATAAAAACCCACTAAAGCATGTAGAGATAAGCGGTGAGCTGGCTTTAGGCGGAGAACTCAGACCCTACGCAGGGGTGCTCCCTGCTGCACTTGCCGCTAGAAATAATAAGCGTGCGGTGATCATACCCCAAGCCTGTGCGGCAGAGGCTAGCTTAGTTGAACGCAGTAAAGTTTATGCGGCGACTCATTTGCTAGAGGTCTGCAAATTGCTGACCGATGAAAGCTACGCGAATCCATATCACGACCCTTCAGCGACCATTGCAGACGACCGTCTCCTTGCTTGTCCGAAGTGATATGGTCCAACACAAGCAAAACGCGCATTGGACAATCGCCGCGCTGAGTCACAACTTACTGTTGCTTGGCCCACCGGGCACAGGTAAGACCATGCTCGCATCTCGGCTTATCGGCATATTGCCAGAAATGACCGAGGCCGAAGCCATTGCTACCGCTTCTATCCAGTCGATCAGTCAGCAGGGTTTTAAGATTGAGCAATGGAAGCAAAGCCTTATCGGCACCCGCATGCAACAGCTCTAGCCGCCGCTCTGTCGTGGTGGCAGCGTTGAAACCGGTGAAATATCGTAGCGAAATCAATGCGGATTTATTTTAGATTGAAATAGCCATGAGTTTCATAAAATGTTCTGGAGGCGCTTAGAGAGCCGTTAGAGATTGGCGAAGTGACTATTTCCAGAGTGTCTAATCAGGTATCTTTTCCGGCAAACTTCCAGTTGATCGCGACCATGAATCCCTGCCCTTGTGGCTACCTGGGCGATAACTCTAAACCCTGTCATTGTACTCCAGATCATAATAAGCGCTCACCGCGTAAATCTTGGCCCCTTTATTGACCGATGTGATTACATCTGGACTATGCCCTCGTATTCCCCACTACAAGAATACAGAACGCACAGGCAAGACTCTGACACTTCTGCGTTATTGCAGAGCAGGTCAAACTGGCGCGAGAAATACAAATAGCGCGACAAGGTATGACTAATGCAGACCTCGACACCAAAGCGATAAAGCAGCATTCTGTGAGATAGACACCGAGAGTGGCGAGTTTTTAACCAAAGTGATCGATAAGTTACATTTATCACCACGGGCATTATCATCGTATATTAAGAGTCGCCCGCAGTATCGCCGATTTAGAAGGACATAGTGAGATTCAAAAAGCGCATCTACAAGAGGCGATTTCTATGCGAGTGCTGGATAGGCCACAATAGTTATTTGCGTTGCGACTTCTGCACCTTACTTAGCTAAATACAACTTCGGCGCGTCATTACTTTCTCTATGATCACCACTAACTTTTATGCAGTTCTTGCCTGCTTCTTTAGCATCATACAGCGCAGTGTCTACACGTTTGAAAACGGTTTCTAGCACATCATCAGCCTCTAGCTCAGTAACACCAAAACTGCAGGTAATATAAACCGATTTAGTCTGAGGACTGCTCTCGATGTTTTGCCTGACTCTTTCAACAAACTTCAATGCCTGATCTAATCTGGTACTGGGCAGCAACAACATAAACTCATCACCCCCCCAACGCGCGAAGACATCTCTTTCGCGATGGTTTTCTTGCACTATTTCAGTCACTGACAATAGCATTTTGTCACCGAAATCATGACCAAAGGTATCGTTGATCAGCTTAAAGTTATCGATATCGAACATCACAATCACATCAGCCCCAGCCATCTTTTTGTCAGACTGTAATAGCGTCTGCAGCACCTGTTCAAATTTGTTCCTATTGTAAATACCAGTGAGTGCATCGGTTGTATTGAGATGTGTCATCACTTCAATTTTCTCTTTCAATGTCACCTGTTCGGCACTGTAGCTTTTCACAGAGTTCGCCATCTCTCATAGCTCAAGCGGCAGGATTCGTTGAAGCGCTTGGCCAACACACCAATGTTCATCATGTAGATCCCCTGTCACACGCTTCGGTAAATTAGTACCTTGCCAGCTTTTCATTACCCCATCAGACGGTGGCAGTGGTTGAGGCATGCTTGAAATGACTCCTGCAAACGACAAAGTGGTATTAAAGTACAGCAAACTGATAATAGTTCGCTGATCTCAAAATCTAATGGGACATCACATTTCATCGATATTGATCTCTGTTAGTAATGTCCACTCGACATCATCGATCTTTATTGGGGTATAGGAGGACAGCACTTGAAGACCCCGATATCCTTTAATTTCTTTGGTTCCACTGTTGTGTTGTATCGCCTCTTCTACGGCATCAGTAACGACTTTTTGATAAAGAATAGTAGTGCCGTTTTCTTTAATATGCTGAATGGTTTCATCCAGGCATATTCTCGCCCTTGGAGCTGTTGATAATAGTTATCTTGGATCTTCTATCAGAAACCGAGAGTTATTGCGCATTTTATAATCGGTGCCGACTATATATGACTCACCTGTTTTCCCCTAATCCCTTCGCCACTCCAGTTGTGACTGCCTGTCATAGTTTCATCTAATTTATCAATCGACACCTGAAATAACAGAATTGCTATTTTCTTGCCTTTATCGTAAACCGGAGCAGCAAGGAAAGACGCTGGCTTGTTATCTGCAGAAGCATAGTGATGAAAATCAACGAATTTAATCATATAGGGGTCTATAGATCGTTTGATCTCGATGAATGCTCTGGCTAAATGTGATCCTTGAGAGAGGTTGGTTAGCAGACTCTGGGCAAAGTTGTCGTTTTTTTGATAGCTGTAAATGATATCCGCTGTTTTCGCGTCAACGAGAAGTACGTCTGCGAAATTGGAATCCGGTTACATACGTCGAAAAGAAGTCGTTGTATTTTTGATGTGTCTCATCATACGCAGATCCCATCGGGTTTGGTCTGCCACGGCTTGCCTCTTGTGGACCATAGTCCTTGGAGTGTTGCTGTTTATATTCTTTGTTATAGAAATCGTACAAACTCTTTCTATTTGTAGCTATAACGTCTCTATCAATAGTATCTTCGGGCTTTACATAGGACTGAAAAGCAGCGACAAAATCATTCGCAGCGGCTTTAGTGGTTGGCGATTGCGCCAGAGTAGAGACCTGTCTTTTGAGTGTTTGAAAGTAGTCACTCCCTAACGCCACTTGCTCTCACGGATTGCGGTCAGCTTTTCGATCATAATTATTTTCAGCGTGCTTGGCATTATTATACGCCACCGCATAGGTTGTAACCCCTACGATTAGTCCTGTCAGCAATATGCAGAGTGTCGTTTTTGTTCGTAAGTTCATAAGCATTATTAGTAGAGATAACGCCATATTACCGTGAAAAAACAGAATAAAACTATTACTAAATATCCCACAGAAAATCTATTTGATCAAATTCGTGACTATTAACAAATAAATTTGCTCCAGCATATTCTAGCGAAAATAGATTTCATTTTCTGGAGCCCTGTATAAATATTAATTTGCGAATTGGTTATTTTTTAGCTAAATATTTGCCCTCATAACAATAATGATTGCAATCCAATCATGTTTTAATGAAGTTCCAGGAGCATCCATAAATCAGATCTCGCGAAAAACTCTATATGACTATAAGTCATTAGCTTTAACATTTAAAGAAATGGCAAGCTGTAATGCAAAAATCTAACGAGTCTCCCCTATTGGTTTACTATACCATCTGCGCTATTTCGTGGTCCTGATATCATATTGACCTATAACCTGTGTTAAGGCAGACATCGCATCATATTTACCAGTTAACCTGAGAATTGCATATGGGATAACTTCGTCTAAGTAGTTTGTGTGAATCTTGATGTTCTTGCTCGCGAAAGTACGATTCTGCTGAGAGTGGATTACTTCATACTGGATTATCCGCAATAATAAAAATCGGAGATGCCCCTGAGTTGTCGCAGTTTCATTTTTTCAAATTGGAACGCCCGCCTAAGTCTGAGCCAAGCACTTCTCCTTGCTAAAGGGGTATTAAGCATCAGTCATCAACTTCAAAGCGAAGCATAATCACCCCAGCAGTTTCCAACAGAAGGGTTTCAGCATCTATCTCAATCGCTATATGCCCTTTGGTCTGCTGCAGTATTTTCAGATCCCCAGCACTTTCTTCATCACTGACATCAAAAAACACTGCTGATGCCCACTGCTCGCCAGTGTCTGAAAACTGCACGGGGACACAGGTCACCATCGCACCACTGCCCTGCATGCTCCTGACAATTGATATCGGGAACCTGACCATCGTAAGAGATTCCAAAGTTGCTGAATGTAGAGTTGTAAGTGATACGATATACAGCCTTGGTGTTGAATGTGTGTTGATTGATGAAAAAATTGAACAGCGTTTCAGTAGATGGCTTCAATTAGCTTCGATTGATCCACAGAGAAAAAGAACAGCTATCTCTGTGCTTATAAAGAAAAACCCTAACACCGGAAGTGATAGGGTTTCGTCTTCAAGAAACAGTAAGCTTTATACTGTAGCTGAGCCATCCGTTTCGGATCCATTGACAACTTCTGCCTGCTCAGCTTGATCTTTAACCTCTTCATACCATTGATCATGGTGCTGCTCTGCCCACTCAACACTAACATGGCCAGTGGTCATGCCCCTTACAAAGTGCACCTAGGTCATAGTGCGAAATAAGCATGGCCGAAAACATCGTGAGAAAACCCAACCACTGCGGGCAAAGATGGACGCAGTCTGATATTCTCTGCAATTAATGCTCTAGTACATCGATAAGACCTAGATCCGGCCCCACCCGCCCCACCCACCCCTACCCCCCCCCCACCAGCCAATAAGCGCCAGCCCTGAGCCGCATACAGCGACTAGGCCCAGCAGGATAACGACCCAATACCAAACTTTTTCTCCGCCGTTTGCTTTGCCTGCACTTGGATGAGCCTTAGTGAAAAGCCCCCGCCCCTGCGACAACCATCGTAGTCTAGCATTAAAGATATTGTTTTTGATCCAAACCAACCAACATCGCCAATACGCCTAAAGAGAAAGAATGGGCCTATGATATTATGAACACTGATTGAGAATGAAGCCCATAGAGAGAAGCCTTGACTACCTAAAACAGGTATTAGCACTGCACGGCCGAATAGCATGCTTAAGCCGGTAATCGCCATGAATGACAAATAAGATAGCGAACATACCAGTGCATGATTCGCTCAAACAGGTTCCAGCGCGGGAACAACGAGTCCGACTTAGGTTTACTCAAGTGGTGATGCGTCTACGAATTAAGAAAAATAGCAAAATCACCACTACTGAGGCTAGTAGTATCCAGCCAGCATAGCCCTCAATGAATGCATCGCGTTGCAGTCTCCAGTCTTGGCCACTGCTATTGATTAACACATTCGACTCAGGTCCTTTGACTGTCGTGTAACCACCTTGGCCTTCTCGTACTGCGCGCCAAAAATTAGATCGTTGATTCGTATCTGCATCAGCAGTTTGCGCGTAGCTGTCATTGATTGCGAACAGATAAGACCCCGTTGGGAATGCGACCGCACTAAAGAGTATTAGCATCATCGCCCATAACATCTGCGAAATCTGTGGCTTTGTTATTTTTACCCGAACACATTTTCCTCAGCACATCTACCCGAGTTATCAGGGCAGTCGCTGCCTCTGGTTTATTTTCTGATTATTTGTCGAACTTTTCATGGTTAACTAACCTTTCTGATTTTGATCACAGTTCGTCGCTTGGCATCGGTAAATTTCACCGAGAGACTAGCGATCAAATTGCTTCTTCATACGAACTTGCAAAGCTGCTGAGTCGACTGTCGAGTCATCAGCTGCGCCTAGGTAACTACCCTGTTGCCGATTGTTATTGCTATTGTCACATCCTGTTAAGGAGATAAGCATAGCGGCAACCATTACAGGCCAAAGAATAATTTTAGCGTTACTCTCAGTTTTTGAATTTTGTAATTTTGTTTGCATTGTCGTCTTACCGTTTTTGATTACGCTCTGTGGGGATGGATAGCCTCCAACCTCCACAGATCAGGATGATCGGATAAACTGACTTAAGCGTCGGCGCCATAAGCGGTTTCCCAGCCCCAAGTGTTTGGTCTACCGCCACGCTTTAATATGCGCTCACGATAAATATCAGCAACCATGTCACCGTCACCGGCGATTAACGCTTTAGTTGAGCACATCTCTGCACAGAGCGGTAGCTTGCCTTCAGCCAATCTATTGCGACCGTACTTTTCAGTCTCCGCTGCCGAATTGTCATCATCAGGTCCGCCAGCACAGAAGGTACATTTGTCCATCTTTCCGCGAACGCCGAAGGCATCTTTTTGCGGATACTGCGGTGCTCCAAATGGGCAGGCATAGAAGCAATAGCCGCAACCGATACATAGGTCTTTATCGTGTAGGCACCCACCGTCAGTCGGTTGTGTGAGAAACAATCTACCGGACAGACAGCAGCACATGGTGCGTCTGTACAGTGCATACAGGCCACTGAGATTGACTTCTCACCGAGCTCACCATCGCCTAAAGTAATGACTCGGCGACGGTTTACGCCCCAAGGAACTTCATGCTCGTTCTTACAGGCGGTTACACAACCATTACATTCGATACAGCGCTCTGCATCACATAGAAATTTCATCTTCGCCATGATTTTCTCCTTGTGGCTTAAGCCGCTGTTAGTTTACACAGGGTAACTTTCGTTTCCTGCATTTGCGTTACTGAATCATATCCGTAAGTGAAAGCTGTGTTACAAGCCTCACCACGAACGTATGGTGCCGTGCCTTCTGGATATTTATCCACTAAATCTTCCCCTTGATAATGTCCACCAAAATGGAACGGGGTGAAAATCACACCGGGACCAACACGTCTTGTGACCATCGCTTTGACTTTGATCTTCGCGCCTTCTGGGCTTTCGATCCAAACCATTTCGCCATCTCTTACACCGCTGTCATTGGCATCTTTTGGATTTATCTCAGCAAACATGTCTTGCTGTAATTCCGCTAACCATGGATTCGAGCGAGTCTCTTCTCCGCCACCTTCGTATTCCACCAATCGCCCGCTGGTAAAGACCAGAGGAAAATCTTTAGAAAAGTCTTGTGACTGAATAGAGTTATATCGAGTTGGCAATCTACAGAAGCGCTTACGGTCTTCGTAAGTTGGGTACTTAGCAGCCATCTCACGATCCGGAGTATATAGCGGCTCTCTGTGCAATGGCACTGGGTCTGGGAATGTCCAGACCATTGTTCTTGCCTTAGCATTACCAAATGGCGCACAACCATGTTTAATCGCTACGCGCTGGATACCACCAGAAACGTCTGTTTTCCAGTTTTTACCTTCGGCAGCAGTTTTCTCTTCGGCAGTTAAATCATCCCACCAGCCCAGTTGCTTCAATAGGTCAGCAGTAAACTCTGGGTGACCATCAGCAATTTCATTACAAACGGCCAACTGCCTTCTGCCAAGATGTTGGTACCTTCATGCTCTACGCCGAATCTGGCGCGGAAGTTTAAGCCGCCTTCGGCTACCGGTTTACTGGTGTCATAAAGCAAAGGAGTTCCGGGATGGTTCATCTCCGGTGTTCCCCAACATGGCCACGGCAACCCGTAATAGTCACCATCAACTGGGCCACCTTCGGCCTTTAACGTGGTGGTGTTAAAGGTATGCTTGTTTTGCATATGCAGCTTTAAACGTTCTGGACTTTGTCCGGTGTAGCCAATGGTCCACATACCGCGATTTATTTCTCGCAATAAATCTTCAATTAAAGGCTCTTCACCGTTAACTTCGATATTCTTAAAGAGTTGCTCTTCGAAGCCTAGCTTCTTGGCTAATTTATATAAAATCACATGATCTGGCAGCGACTCGAACAATGGTTCGATAATCTTTTCACGCCATTGCAAAGAGCGATTCGATGCAGTAACAGAACCGTAGGTTTCAAACTGTGTTGCCGCAGGCAATAAATAAACCCCATCAGTACGATCATTCATAACCGCAGCATGGGTTGGATATGGATCGATGATGACCATCATGTCCAACTTTTCCATCGCTTTCTTCATTTCAGGGCCACGAGTCTGGCTGTTGACAGCATGGCCGTCTAACACCATACAGCGGACGTTAGCTTGCTGACCAATGCTCTCTTCCAGAACCCCATCAATCCAACGGGAAACCGGAATGCCTTTGTAATTCATAGGATGAATGGGTTTGCCGTTACTGCCTTCGACCTCTTTGGGGTTAAAGCGAGACTTAACCCACTCGTAATCTAGATCCAAACTTTTGACCAAATGCTCCATGCACCTGCGGAGAGACCATAATAACCCGGTAAGGTATCCATCAATACGCCAAGGTCAGTTGCCCCCTGTACGTTATCGTGACCACGGAAAATATTAGCTCCGCCGCCAGACACCCCGATATTCCCAAGTGCTAGCTGGAAGGCGCAATAGGCGCGAGTGTTGTTGTTACCAATCGTGTGCTGAGTACCACCCATACACCAAACGAAAGTCGCAGGACTGTTCTTTGCCATCAACTCCGCAGCTTTTTTCACCACGTCTTCAGGTGCGCCGGTAACTCTCTCGGTTTCTGCTGGAGTCCAGTTAGCCACTTCTGCACGGACTGCTCCATGCCATAAACGCGCTGACTGATTATTCCTTTGTCTTACAAACCATTCTGGAAAGATATGCCATAAATACCCCAGATGATAGCCACATCAGTTCCAGGACGGATACGAACATAATGGTCGGCATGAGCCGCGGTTCTGGTAAATCGTGGATTCAATTACACAATTTTTTGCGCCATTCTCTTTGCCACGGAAAATATGTTGTAACGATACCGGATGTGCTTCGGCAGGGTTTGAGCCAATAAACAACATGCACTTACTGTTATGCATATCATTGTAAGAGTTTGTCATCGCTCCGTAACCCCAAGTATTCGCGACGCCTGCTACTGTGGTGGAGTGACATATCCGCGCTTGATGGTCAACATTGTTAGTGCCCCATAACGCTGCGAATTTACGGAACAAGTAAGCTTGTTCGTTATTGTGTTTTGCTGAACCAGGAGATAAACTGAATTCAGGGCCTGATTCTTCCGCGAATCTTCAAAGCAATGCCATCGCAATTTCATTGATGGCGTCTTCCCAGCTCAACTTTTCACTTGCCTGCCTTACCTTTTTCATAGGGTATTTGACAACGTTGCTCACCATGACCGTGCTACGGACAGAGGCCACCCTGGCGCAATGGGCACCGAGATTAAACGGGAATCAAGTCGGTTCTTGACCAACAAACACCATTTTGTACTTCGGCGTTTTTACACCAACAACCGACTGAGCAGTGATACAAACCCTGGTTTTAATACTGACTTCACCAGTTGCAGCTTCGGTCGCCGGCATGGGCTTCTTTCATTCTACTGAGGCAAGAACGCTGCTGTAGCACCGCTCCGACAGCGGACACCCTGAGCGTTGTAAAAAAGCACGTGCGATAAATCGCTGACCAACGGCCCTGTGATTGTTAACGGAATGTTTTTTGCGGATCAGCGCCGACGCAGTGGTTGCCCGGATATAGCCGATCCTTGAGAGGATCCAAGGTATATGCTCCAGATAGAACTTGCGGATCTTTCTTATTAATTTCATTTCTTGCTCTCCGATTGGCTGCCACTTGGAAATTGACACTGTAAATACTTAGCTGTATTTCAGCATCTCACCACTAACAACGTCACTCAATAAATAGGTTCTAGGTATTGGGAATATATTCGCTCAATATTCACCAAGTTATGATTTACATTATGATTAAAATCTAGCCAGCTTTGTAATAGCGCTGAATATGCTCACTGTCTTGATAGCCCTTAGCAGGCTGAGGCTTTACCTCGACAACTTCAGTAGCTTCGACCTGCCCAACGACAGCGGCTGCACTGACTGTAGCTGTGGACAATGCCGCCCCTTTTAGAAAAGCTCGCCGTTTTTCTGTTGCCATTGCCTCAGCTTGCGTTTTGTTCTCTATAGTCGTGTCTGTTTTCATATTGTCCTCTTCATCATTTTGTACGCTTAATTCTCTGTAATTCTCTGATGAGTCAATAGCGCATTGTCTGTGGTTAGTTGCTTTAGTTAACTAAGGCAATCTACTCTGATTGGATATTTAAATATTGATTTTCTATAGCGAGAAATCGTTGACCTAGTAAACCTAAATGACGATAAAACTTAGCTGTCTTTGCCTGCTGTACTTCAGTAAAAAACTTGTCAGCCCATGGATTGATATGCTTTAGGAAAAAACGACGTTGTTGAAATCCTTGAACGTCATCAGACTCTATCAATAGTGCCATCGTTTCAAATACTGCTGCTATATGGTCCTCTGGGTCTTTCTGGTTTTTATTCGACTCTATGCCAAGTGCACGTAAATCGTCTCCGTAGGTCGCTCAATGGCTGATCCATCAAAAAACCGGTAATGTGCCAAGAACCAAAAGGTACTACTTCACCACGCCCCAGACCTATAAATAGATCATGGTACTCGTCATCTAGACTCTCTTGTGTGTAGTCAGCAATAGCGGTTTTGGCCGCCAGCCATGCTGCACCGACCTCACCATCAGAATTGGGAATGCTCAACGTTTGAAGATATTGTATTAACTCTTGCAGAGGGTGCCGCAGCAAAAAAGGCTGCTAGAATTGTATAAGCATGAGCTCTTGCTGCACTCTCATCAGCCGCTGAAATTGCAGAAGCATTCGCCGAATCTGCTGCTAAGCTATTCGCTGTATTTGGGTCGGTAATGTCACTGTCCTTAAGTAAGTCCATATCTCTTCTGCATTGCTGCTGTTATTATTTTAGTAGTATCTTGAGACCGCTACACAAGCATAACGTCGCATAGATTAGCAAACTTATAAATAGAAAGTAAACCCAGCCGTCACAAATATGGCATGAATTCATCGCTAGCCCACAGCAGTAAATTAAAGGTTACATTACCATTTATATATAATTGTCCCGATACATTATAGAAGCAAGTTTAAGATATCACTAAGCTACTGTTTTATCAAGCAGCGACACCACTATCAAACCTTTATCAAGCTTTATCAAACATATCTTTAACACGACAATCTTCACACATTTGCAGTCTCGTCAGCGCTTCAGGCTTGTCAAACATCCAATGCGCTTTTAGCTTGCCCGTGATTTTCTTAATCATCGCCTCTGTGGCAAAAGCCTTACCACAATCAATACAATGGAATGGTTTTTCTGCATTCAGCTCTCTTGCTTCATTGACCAGTTTGCGATCAAAATGCAATCGTGACTCGATGGCAATCGCCTGCTCTGGACAAGCTGCCTCACAGATACCGCATTGCACACAATTGGTCTCTATAAACCGCAGTGCTGGCATGCCTGCACCATCCTGCAACGCTTTTGCCGGACACACTGAAACGCAGGCCATACAGAGAGTACAGGCTTCTTGATTGACCTTTACCTGGCCGAATAGCGAGCCTTGTGGCAGAGTGACAAATTCGACGGAGTTCTCCTCAGCAGGCATCATTGCATGAGCATGCCCAAGCGCGGCACGAATAATGGCTCGCTTATCACCCATTGGCGCGAAGGTCGCTACCTTTGTTAGACTCGACCCTGCTGTATTACTTGTATTGCACTTGGTTCTGGCGAAGTCTTCAGGGCTGTAAGTTTGGCTAACAACCCTAACGCCGACCATCGCTATAGTTAGTTGCTTCAAACACCGAGTTAATTAATTCTCATGTTTTTCTAACACAGCGACTTCTTGTTTCGGCACTGATGCCGGAACATAGAGCGTTAATGAACTCACACCATAAACGAATTGCTAGACAGATAAAGTCCAGACCAACAGAGCCGATATCCTCTACCACGAATGGAATTACCGTTTCTGGTAATTGAGAAATGCTAACCTACATCCTCTTGACCATGCTCCTGATCAACACCAATAGACTGAATGCAGTTTGGTCCATTCTGATTCGCAGTGATTTTACCTAATTTACGCACGCAGCTCGTAATTGCTCTGCAGCCAATGGATTTAGTTTATAGGTTAATTGCGCCGTAGGGCAACTGGCTGGTGCAACTGCACCGGCCTTGGCAGAGATGAGGATTAACTTCTATCTTCTCGCCAATTGAAATGATCGCCTCTGTCGGACAGGCATCTATACAGTTATTACAACCAGGGATTCCACTGCGCCCGTGCGCGCAAATCTCAGCGTTATAACTAAAATATTTGGTTTCTCCCCAAAACCTTTCGGCCTTAATTGAAGCCCCCCCCTTTTCTGGCACCTCAGCGATAGCATTATCCTGCAGCTCTGCATTCTGTCCCACATAATAGAATCCTGGTGGGGTTACTGTGGCAGAAAGATGTGATGCAGCAGTTGCATCGATAACTTGATCAAATAGACCGTTAGCAATGCCCATTAACTTACCTAGATCATGGCGATTCGGCGCAGCATTTTCGGTGCCGATACTGAGGTTTTGAGACACCGTCACGTGATATCGGCCGAGATAACCCCTCTATTTGCAGACCAGAGACTTTCCAACTCTCTTTGGATGAGCCGGATAAGTTCGGACTCTCTGCAGCAGCAATGTCAGTTGATTTAGTAATTGGTGTAGTTAATCCCGCAGGGATTGCCAGAAAGCATTGCATCCGCTCTGGCAATCTTTCGATGATAGATATCCCTGTGACTTCGTCAGCTATCACCAACACTCTATTTGAGGATACATAAGAGACGCTACTGGTCGGTGTAGGTTGCCACGGCAGGCTCTTCAATACTGCCAGTCGTGTTTTCCCTGTGTCGGTTTCACTTGGCATATCTAGCCCTAGCGTATCAAATAGTGAGCTCATAAAGTTCTTTCTCAGTTGTTATGGTTTTTAGGCTATCAGAGTTTGAAGCAGTAGATGGCATGGTAGCAAACTAGCTGCGCTTTATTCAAGGCCCTTTGCAGATGCAGGCAAAAGCTCTACTCCATCATTGTTTTCATCATCAACACCTGCAGCGCTAGCTGGTTCTGCTGGTTCCGTTAGCATCTGCTCGTCTAAAGGTGTCGTGTCTTGGTCTTCGGTTTGTATCTCATCGACTGTTTTGGCGTGCCATCTTCGTCTAGTGAACGCTCTAACTCTGCTCTGCTTCCATATGTCGCACCGCCTTTTCTGGCACGTTCTTCTGCTACCTCTATTTGATGCTTTGCATATCACAGTGACAGACATCGCCCATCGGTTCAAAATGTGTTGAAAGTCATCATCGTAATCGTCTAAACCATCACGAACATTAAACACGGCACTGGAGAATAATTTTCGTAAGGCTTTTTTGCGTAGTTCCTGACTGACGCCAGAGGACATAAAAACAGAGAAATCGCTGTCTTCATGCAGACTGTCGATATCCGGCATGTCTTCGTCGGTTAATACTGGTGGGGTCGGTTCTTGATTGGCTAACTCTGTATCTATCTCATCAGCCCCGACTGTCGTTGAGTCGTTGTTACTTTCTGGTATTTCTAGTGCAGTCTCCGGAGCATAGCTGTCGTCGACAGACTGGTTGCTGTGCCGCTGCCTCTTGTTTTCTAGCGTTGCTGGAGATTCTTGCTTGTACTTGGTTTGGGACCAACGGCTTAAAAAGCCGCTTTTCTGAATTTTCTTGGGCCATTTTCTGGCACAGAATTCCTGACTGCTGTTTATTACGCCATCCTTTATCTTTATTTGCCATTAGACTGACTCTTCTTTGACAACAGGAGTTTCTCTATTAGAAGACTCTCTATTAGGATTGGCATAACCAGATTCTTCAGCCCAATTTTTACGCTTACGCTTTTTCTTTTGTTCGGGATGGAGTGCGTCAACACGTATTTGCTCTAATTTATCTCTGATGCAATTGGCATGGGGATTGAAAGCACGGATCATCTGTTTCAAGATGCGCCATCGCGTCATCTTGATTGACGGTAACGAATTGCGGTTCTATCTGTTTATCACTAAGCGAGCCATCGCAGACCACAAACAAATACGGATCCTCAGAAAGCAGGTTATACCAATACCCCTCGGAGCCATCTTTATACAACGCCAGACGTAAGCCACCGTAGAAAAATCGCGCAGTCCGTCCATCATCATCTAAAGTGATTTGCTGATCTTGCTGCTGGATATGCTCGCCGGTGACAACAGCATGGACTTTCCACTCGGGATAGCCCCATTTCTTGCTCGGATCAATATGCCGTTCCAGAATAACAGCCACCGGCATCATTACATGCTTATCGGTTTCCCAGATCATCGATTCGTCTTTAGATTCGTCGTTAGTAGTCATCAAAATATCCTTTAGCCGAACTTTATGATAACGGAAAAACCGCTAAGAACTAGCTAATTAAGATATTTCTAAACGACTTCATCTCCAGCGCTATTAGTAGTATTCGGACTGCCCAAGGATATTATCTGCCGCTTTTTCAGCTAGCATTATTGTTGGCGCATTGAGGTTTCCATTGGTGATGTGAGGCATGATAGAGGCGTCAATCACCCGTAGATTTTCCACCCCATAAACCCGTTGATTGGCATCTACTACGCTCATAGCGTCGCTGCCCATTTTACAAGTGCAACTAGGGTGGTAAGCACTCTCAGCCTCTTTGCGGATAAATGCCAATATCTCTTCATCACTCTGACAATCTGGTCCCGGTGATATTTCCTCACCCCGCAATTCATCAAATGCAGATTGGGAGAATATCTCGCGAGTCTTAGCAATCGCTTCTAGCCATTCTTTCTTATCATTCTCACTGGAGAGATTTAAACTGAATTTTTTTGGCGCAACTTTTGGTGTTGTCTGATTGGAATCTGCCCCAAAACCACGAACTGTCAGCATACATAGCGTCTTTGTGACATGCCCTGGCGCAACCATGGGCCGGCCTAGGGCGCTGTGCCATCATAACGAATAGCTAGCGGCAGAAAGTGGTATTGTAGATTAGGGTAAGCGACTTCATCATTACTGCGAATAAAGCCACCAGGCTTCAAATTGGTTACTAGCAACCTGGACCGGTTTTATTCAGATACCATTCGATACCGATTTTCAACTGATTCCATGGTTTCAAAGCACTCGCCATAGAGATCGGTTTGGTACAGGCATATTGTACGTAAAGCTCTAAATGGTCTTGCAAGTTTT
>VOPJ01006061.1:0-28866 GCA_014673585.1 Semibalanus balanoides
CCTGCGGGGGGCAGATTCCCCCCCCCCCAGAGATCTCGAGAACCGCTCGGCCGATTTCGATGGACAGAAACCATTTGATTCGTGACAAAATCTTTATTTTAGGACACCGGAATTTATTTTGTGTTTAAAAATGGGGGCCAGTGGGCAAAAATACGAAAATTGTGTTTTTGAAAGGTTATTGCGGCCACGTGACTCGACCGCTTTTCATGCATGAAACGTTTTTGAGCTTCCATTTTCATGTTCTTTAATGTATTAGAGGGCCAAGTACCAAGATCAAAAATCATTGGCGTACTCAGGGATGCAAAATGGAGGATTTTCTGATAACAAATACGTGCTGTTCGTGAATGCTTGGGACGATAGGAACGACACATGTGGGTTTTGATGCTGTAATTTGTTAAATTTATATATTCGATAGTAGATCCAGGTAAAACGTGGGGTGGGGGGCACATGGCGGACGCCTTTGTATCATCTTACGTTAATTTCAAGTTGGGTCTAATTTGACATGAGAATACGCCACAATTTTATTTGCCTGAGTGCGCCGCTGGCCCAAGAATACTATAAAGCCAAGTATGTATGATGTATATAGCAGGTGAGCATAGTGTGACGTTATATTCCATCGCAAACTACGAAGAAGCATGCGGCGCACAACGTCGATTCGTAACACCTTCCAAAACCTGGCCTGGAGCCGCACTCTTACTTGTCGATTTTTGTTTGAAAGTTTTAACACAACACGCGTATCATGTAAGGAAATTCCAAAGTTTCAAGACGATAGCGTAACGGTCAGAGCACGGACGAAAAACTACCGGGGGGCAGAATTCTCCCGCAGGGAATAGGTGTTAACGACCGTTACAATTATTTATGTCACCTAGAGTTTTGCTCCACTAGGGGCAAAATTTGGCAGCTGGAGGGATTTCCCCAATTAAAGCCATCCGTGGCTACTGGAGTATGGTATATACAGTAAAGAAAAACGTCGGTTGACTGAAGAATTTGTGTAAAGGCTAGTGATCATCTCTATAGTATTCTATGCCCGCCCGCGACAATTACTCAGTTCACTGAGGGGGCAAATCAGTTCCACTGGGGGCAATTGTCTCCACTGGGGGGCAATTCGCCCCCCAAAGTTAACATGTTATCCGAGGGCCCTGCTCGAAGGCAACGGTAGGTGCGGTCCGCTGCGCACAGGGTCGTTTTCGCCCGCAGGAAGATTGCCCGCGCCTCTCCCTTGCCATTCAGCGAGATGAGATCGAAGAGCCCCATCGAATAGTGGGTGACGAAGTACTCGAGGGAGGCATGGTGGTCAAAGATGCTATATATAACCACTTGGGAGACTTTGTGGCAGCAGGGGATCGGTCGACGTTCGCGACCATGAGAGCCTTGGTGCCACTAGCACTTGGTCGTCGAAGAGGGCAAGGGTGGCGAGCTGCTCCGGAAAAAAATAACATGTGTCGTCGGAAAGTCTTGTTCGCGGGATCCCGGATACCTTCATCGGGGTACATGTGGATGATCTGCAGGAAGTGGCGGACGTTGGTCGAAGCTCGTTCGGGCAAAAGCGCCTCGTGCCAGAAGCCCGCGTAGAGACCCGACAGGAAGACCGCGACGCGCGTGAGACCGTTCTTCTCACAGTCTGCCGGAACTGATCCTCGAAGAGGACGATCTTAGGCAGTAGATCCGCCTTCTATCTCAAGATCCAGCCCACGCATTTTGCATGACACAGGTTGCGCGGAAGGGAGAGACGTACACCCTTCCGCTCAGAAGGCGAGGAGAAGCTGCAGCAACTAGCGATAGTCCTCCCTGACTTGGTGCTCGTCACCAGCTTCCAGGTTGAAGCTCTTGGTCTCCGCTGAGCCCGGTGTTCGCCACAGTCGTGTCGAAAACAAGTCTCCTGACCAGGCCCCTGATGTCCCAGTCGTCGAGTTTTGCGATGCACACCAGCGTTTGTTTCTCTCCTGTCCCCCGGCCGATCTTCGGGATAGCAAGAAGTTGCTCCACACCTCCGCCAGTGACGAGAACGGCAACGCGGTCGATAAGATGGCCTCCACCTGCGATGCCCGACAGGAGCTTTCCATCCCAGTGCAGCAGCAGGGGCTCGTTGGCCGAGAAGGCCTGATTGATTTCCGACGCTGCCTCCTCCAGAATGGTTATTAGTTATAATATATTTTATATCTTCATCTCTAATCTATAATAGTTATAATCTTAGTATGTGGTACATATGAGAAAATGTTACAAATGAATACCCGAAAGTTAAAACATTCACTTCACTGCAGACCCGGAGGGCTGTCGGGATGAACGACAAACGACGACATCCTATCACATTCGCACACCGGGACCGGGACCGGACGTGTCGGGATGAACGACAAACGGACGAACATCCTATCACATCGCACACCGGGACCTGGGACGGAACGTGTCGGGATGAACGACAAACGACGACATCCTATCACATTCGCACACCGGGACCGGGACCGGAACGTGTCGGGATGAACGACAAACGACGACATCCTATCACATTCGCACACCGGGACCGGGACCGGAACGTGTCCGGATGAAAAGACAACTACGACATCCTAATCACATTCGCACTATCCGAGACCGGGACCGGAACGTGTCGGGATGAACGAAACAAAGAACGACATCCTAGATCACATTCGCACACCGGGACCGGGACCGGGACGTGTTTATGACCGGACCTGATTTGAAAACACGAGCTGACGCTCGTCTCATGATCGGACCGTAAGCTGGTCGAAAAGGAGGGAACTATACCCGCAGCGCAGAAACTTGGATACACTAGCTTTGATATGATTATTTTTTGGATTTTTTTATATTTTTCTCTTCTCAAGCAAAAAGTCAACTTTTTCGGACACCTAAACGTCGTCCAATCGGGTTCCTTTTTGGTATGCATACTCTTATGACGAAAAGGAACAGGGGCAAAGGCGGGGAGCGCAACTTTTAAAACATTTTTTATCCCCCTCTTTGGGTCTGGGCCATCTAATATAGTATATATCTATATATATATATATATATATATATATATATAATATATATATATAATATATATTAATATATATATATATAATTAAATATATATACATATATAAATTATATATATATACACAGTACTATATTATATATATATATTATATATATATATATATATATATAGGGTGCATCAAATTAAAGGTTATTTTTCAAGTGAATAATTCCGATCTGTCTGGGGTCTGCATTTTGTCGGAATGTGGTTGGCAATGCATTTCTGTGAAGTTTCGAGAGGATTCGTTGATATTTACAGGTCCAACACACCATGAGTTGGGGGTTAAATGACGCATGTCCATTTCTCACGTGGCTCTGGCTAGGCTCATTGCGTCAACGAGGTGTCCCGCCTTTAAGAGGCCCTGTTCTCTCAGGACATTTTTTCAGATTTTTTACAGTGTACGCCTATGGGCGTTGCCATGGAAAGAAATCGACTTCAATGTGCCTACTGCCCCCCCCCCAACTTTTAAGAGTGGTTGCGACGCCCTTGCTAGCACTCCTGAGAGAACAAAAATACGAAAAAAGGTAACTTATATAAGACATTTCGAGTGTATTCTCCTCAAAGATAACATCCAAACTGGTACTAGCATGAAGGCTTTTTAATAAACGACATTTAACACACATACTTGTCTATCTCCGGTTTTCGGTCTGCAGGAAAGGTAATTGTATTAAATTGGCTGCTTAGAACGTCATGTTCGACGGTCCGGCAGTACGTTCTAACGGTGTTGCTTCGCCTCCTGGCTCCAACCACAATTTGACGGGAGTTTCACGCCTCGCTCGGCGCGATTCGTTCACTATGTTGGTGGCCATTCACCTTTACATAACCGCCTGGTTATGCTGCTTAGGAATCCAGTCCTCCCACGACAAGAGGGAAGCAACGTTGTTCCGAATTGTGCAGCTGTAGTATAACCGAATCAGCAGTCTGAGTTGGCGAGGTCCCCAGGCTGGTAGTTGGAGAAGAGCGTGGAAACTTAGGCAGCCAAAGTCTCGAAGCGCTGGCTGGAGGGGGCAACCCGCCGGCAAATCGTCCGGCTTGCAGTCCAGGAGGCATTCGCCAGGGCGCGCAGCTCTTCGTCTGGCACCTTTGTGCTAAAGAGTGCCAGTGGGAGCATCTCGCTCGTCATATGTATATCAGAGGCGCTGCTCCAGCACCTTGCTGACTGTCGCTGCGATGATAGTATTGATGATTCTGTACGCGCACAGGTGCTGGTAGAGTCAGGTCATTTCAGGCGGCATCAACAGCCTTGTTGCACGTCAGCCACGACATCGCGTAGACGTGTGCGATGAAGTTTGCAAACAACGCAAACTGTTCGGCGTCTATGTAGTGGTGCCCTGAGGAGAGCTGCGAGGCTGTTGCTCGCAGCCATTTGCCAGTTCTTCAGAGTGGCTGATGTCAATCTCACCTCGCCTGTGCATAGCCCTGGTCCTTTGAAGGCGAGCTGGAGTCGGCTGCAGCACCGGGTGGGCCTAGTACAGCCAGAAGCAGCAGGCACGAACTTATGGTAGTTTCGCATCGCTTTGTGTGATCCAGCAGCTCGGTGTCGCACGATAAGACGTGTTCAGAGCTCGCATGTTGAACAGGAACTGCGGCTCAGCGTCGTCCGGGAATTGTATCAGGATAGCGAGCCGCCTTCCTCGTGCGACAACAGCGTCCAGGTTTTCTCGCAGACTCACGAACAGGTCCACCTCGGCGAGAGGGAGTTCTCCACTTTCAGAGCGTTAAACAGCTGAGTGAGGAGCATCTCGTCAATGTGGTGCCGGTACTCGGACAAGAATAGTGTTTTTCTTTGTTTTTTTCCCTCCAATTTAGCCTTAAGCCATTTAATCGCGAGGGGGCAGGGGAGGGGGAGAAGAGGGGCCTGGGGTTTGACCCCCCATGGGACCCCCTCCACTCGGAGGCAGGGTATGTTATCCGGGAGCCTATCCCCGGAACCGGCACCCCGGGAATCGAACCCGGGGCCGCTGCGTGAAACTCCGATGACATACACGGAGCTAACTGGCTCACAAGAGCAGCGGTCGACCCAGTGCGAGCTGGATGGCAATGCAGGCTACCGTGAGATGACCGGGTGTTGGCGGGCGGTGGTGGTCGAAGACCATGTTGGCCAAACTTTTCACTTCTGTGTATCTCACACGTCAGCCGAGCGAACCAATTAATTGTGCCCACACAGTCTGTCAGTGCTCTTGGTATAGCACTGGGTATCCATCCAGATAAGCTTCGTGTGAGTAGTCCCCCCCGACCACCACCGTAAGATGCTCTCCAGCTGATGAAAACATTACTGAGCGTCGACGTCAACTTCTGTCCTAGTGCAGCGGTCCAGGAGAGGCCGGGGTGCAAAGTAATAGCAAACGACAAATTATATTGTCCCTAATACGGTTTGGAGTCAAAACTACAGTGAAAACAATGATAAACGGCCAGTTACATGAAAACTCGGTTGACATCCTCCAGACAAAGGATCCTAGTCAATGACTGTTTTAGCGACCCGTACCTGGAGTTTTTTCAAGATGTGTGAAATTGATATAAGATTAAGTTATCTGGATGTTTCAGATTACCACTTTTTCAACTTTCATATATCTTGAATTATTCGCCAGATGGGCATTTGCCCACCACCCCAGTCAATGCTGGGCTAAAGTGTCTTTCTTCAAGCCTTGTGTTTGGACCTGTAAATCAATACCGGATCGCTTCAATATTTTACATGACACGCTCTAATAATATCCAATCGAACACCTTTAGAACCCAGACAATCGTATTTCATGGAAAGGTGTATTTTGCATGCACCCTAAATATATATATATATTTAATATATGTATTATATTATATATATATTTGGGGAAGTTTAACACTCGGTAAAGGCACTTCGAGCGCCCCCCCCTCCCCCGGACGGAAATCCTGACTGCGTGCCTGGCCAGCATTGCAGAAGACATCATTTGGTCTGCAGAGTAGCTGCCTGGTATCGGCTGGAAGTGTCACTAATGAACACGTCTGCTCCGGCAGGCGGGCCTGGTCGGAGTGCTGCTGTCAAAGTTCCGGGCTCCTCTAGTGCTGAACGCCGCCTACTTGGGGCTGAGCATAGCGCTACACTCGTGGAGCCTGAACCGGCAGTGGGAGGACCCGTACCTGCTCGTCTGGACACCCGGCCTGGTGGCTCTCTACGCCGTCCACAGAATCGGTGAGTCACTATGGTCTCTTGAAGCACCTGTCTCTTATCTCGGTTTGTATTTTGAAATTTCCTGTCCCGAATTCTTCAAGAATAACAGCTAATGGCCTTTTTTCTATCGCCTGTTGCTTCTGTTTTTCTGCAGCTTATGACCTGCAGTGGCTGGCAGACTCGTCGGCTTCTGTGATACTTTTACTAGACTAGAGGCAAGCAAGCGCTTTTATGGGTGTTGGCTTGGGTTCCCAAATCGGAGGTGATCACTTGGTGCACGACCTCACCAAATTGCAGCGCTCTAAGAGGCCTATTGTTGGGAAGCAAAGGGAGAGGGGTGCAACAAGATATGCTGGTGTTGGTAATACCGGAGCAGGCGTCACACTACACGACGTTATAGGAGTGTGAAAGGTATGAACGAAGGGTGGACGGTGAAGCCGGCTTGATGACGTCACTGGGAGAGTATTTTCACTATAGGTTGCATCATGTGGGTTGTGCGCGCCGCAGGCTCGCCAAGGATGACTCGAGAGAGTCGATATGATATAAGCGACACTGCCACCTTCCAAAAATATAAAATGTACGCCGTTTGTGGTGCAAAATATGAAGTAATTGTTGCTGAACACGATTATACATTTGTATTTCTCACAAGATTAGCTCAATTTATGAAAAATGCGTTTTAAATATTTTGGGCTGATGACGTCATAATGAATGGAACTTTTTGGAAAAAGAAAGACCTTCCCGCTGCATAAGTATGATAGTGTATGGCTAATGTATGGCCAAAGGTAAACAGTCGATCTGTAATACCCGATTTAGCAAAAGGAGACTACGACATCGCTCACGGCCCCCATTCAATACATTGGGGGCTTGGTCGATGTATACAGATTGGGCAAAATCAAACTTAATTTATATTGTTTAGACCAGTGTGGTTGTTTAAACTACTGCCATAATAATTTAAATGCCAAGCAGCCAAAATGGCTATCTCAACTCAAATATAATGTTAATGTGGCAGTGTCCCTTTAAGATGGCTCGAGGGGGTCCGTAGGTTATGCGCGCCGCAGGCACGCCAAATATGCATTGAGAGGGTCTCTAGGTTATGCATTCTGTAGGCGCGCTTGTATTGCTCGAGAGGTTCCTTAGCAGGGGGCTCACTCCGGCACCTTCAGCATTACAAAAGAGGGTCCAGCAAATACCAGCATCTGATTGGTCGTGACGTCAGGTGCACACAACGTATGCTAGCCGGCATGATCAGCGTTTTAAATCCCAGTGGGTCCCCCCTCTAACTCAAAAACTAAAAAGGCTAGCAAGACGCAGAAGACAGCGTTCGATAGTTCTCTAGGAGGCCATTCGAAGTTACTGAGCATTATTTGGCTCAGGTCAATATTGAGGTCACCAGAGGGCAGACGTCATCAAACATCAGAGCGCTGGTCTTCTGACCTATCCCAGTAGTGGCAGCCTGGGTTCGAGTCGCTTCGGCGCTCGCTATTTGCTCCTCGGACTGGATGGCCTGCGGTGGTGGCAGCGGTCGCACTGAAAGGCCAGGTGACTCACCGAGCGGGGCGGACCGTGTCCACTGCCAGGTAGTCGGGCCACGTACAACTTTCGTCCTCTAAAATTCTGCCGGCCAACAGGAATTGGCGCGATCGGGGTGTGAGGCTTAAGGAACCAGCGCAAACAAGCTCTGCTTAGCGCGGGTCCTGACCTCGGAAAGCCATCCATACAAAGCATTCGGACTAAATTTATTTAAAAAAACATCAATTTTTCGAAGTGAAGGACTTTGCTCAAGAAACTCCCAAATATCTTGTGAAATATGAGAGCTAGTTGCAAACGAAAAAACAACAAAAACAATCAAAAGCTAATGAAAAGTAAAATCGCCTTATAATTCTGACATTTAAGTTTAGGTCCTTATTTTAGGCCCAAGAGGTCACCAAATGTCGGGAGGATATTTTTTATAAAGCGTTTGTCATGAAGAACTTTTAATTGGCTAGACATATAGGTTATATATATATATATATATATATATATAAAATATCGTCCTTACGTTTCGCTAAATATATTTTAGCTTCATCAGAATGATATGGCAGTCCGTTCCGCGAACAATACAAACACAAAAAACACCAAGCCAAGACATAGAACGCGCCCACAATTTTACAATACTCCTAACTCTAAAATATTCAACAGAGTTTAAATCAAACCATGCTGTGGATTTTAACAAAATATGTGAAATACACACCGATAATTATGATATCACCGATAAGATACTGATAATCATCGGAACCATAACCATATTGTCTTGACAACAATAGAGCGTTTACATAGCGGCACACCAGGTTGCGTCTTGGTTCCAACAATCCGTCCTGCAATGCATCTCACTTGTCACTTCTCAGCATCGAGTCAAACCAGACGACTGAAATACCCAATACTCTTATCAATACCACCCACCGCACCATTCGTTCCTAAAAGATCCATCCATCTCCTCTCTCTCGCCCTCCTATACTCCACATTCTGTCGCCACACTCTCTCCAGCCCAATGACCCCACATCGTTAAATACTATGGCCGATGCAACAGAAATCGCTCCTTACAGGGAGGGCAACTGCTGGATTGCTGGCTCGTATAGATGGAGAGATGGTTTTGCAACACGTGGTCAGAATCCCCCTGTCACCACATAACATACCACACCTACAGACAACACAACCATATACCGTATATAACAATTCCAACTCTGCACCTACGTCCTTCATACCGTCGTCACACACTTTCGCCTGCGCCCCCGTCACCGTTCCTCTCTGCATACATCCGTGCAAATAACCACCCTTCCAGTTTTTCTATGCTCTCCACCTCACGCTTGTGAGGGTCATTGGGCTGAGAGAGTGTGGCGACAAGAATGTGGAGTTAAGAAGGGCGAGAGAGAGAGGAGATGATTGCATCTTTTAGGAACGAATGGTGCGGTGGGTGGTAAATAACAGGTATGGGTAGTTTTTCAGTCTGTCTGTTTGAACTCGATTGCTGGAAACGTGACCAGTGAATGGTCTGTCTTGCAGACGGGATTGTGAGAACCAGAGCACTGCGTGGTGCCGCTTTTGTAAACGTTTTTATTGTTGTAAGACAATATGGTTAATGGTTCTGATGATTATCAGGTAGTCTATCGGTGATATCGATTTATTATCGGTGTGTATTCAACATATTTTGTTAACAAGTCCATAGCTAATGGTTTTGATGTACCTCTGTGAATATTTAAGATTAGGAGTATTGGTAAATTGTGGGCGCGTTCTCATGTCTTGCTTGGGTTTTTTTGTGTTTGTATTGTTCGGCGGAACAGGACCTGGCCATATCATTGCTGATGAAGCAAAATATATTTAGCGAAACGTACGAACGATATTTTATTTAATGGATAGCTGAATACTTACATTATATATAATATATAATATAATATATATATATTATATATATATATATATATATATATAGATATAGATATAGATATAGATATAGATATAGATATAGATATATAGATATATAGATATATAGATATATAGACATACTCAGAATTTGACCTCATGTCAAGGTCATTTGGTGACCCAAGTAAGTCATGCTGCATTTGGGGCGACGTGACTCGATGAGACGAACACAATGGTGTACATCAGCTATGAGCTAAAATAACGTGATTCTGAAATAATTGGCCGGATCCATTGCATGATCTCTGAAAAGGAAGCATTTTTATATTTTTCATGAAACGTATCTCTGTTGACCTCAATTTTGATTTGAGCCAAATAACATCCAATCAACTTCGAATGAACTTGTAAAGAGCTTTCGAACACTGTTTTCTGCGTCTTGCTAGCCTTTTTCTTTTCGAGTTGAGGGAGGGTCCCCCCAATCAAATAGGATTTAACACGCTGATCATGCCGGCTTGCATACGTTGTGTGCCGCTGACGTCACGACCAATCAGGTCTTGAGACCCTGTTTTTGGCCGGAATGGCCTACTTTGTTATAGAGTCTAGATCATTAGGTTATTCGTTCCAAAGATGACTCGAGAGGGTCCGTAGGTTATGTGAGGTTGGGTTTGCTTAGGTTGTAGCCCCAGACGATTTGTCACGTTCAGAGCCGAGTGATGCGATCGTTAGTGAAAAATAATATCCCAGTGACGTAATCGAGCCAGCTGTACCACCCGAACTTCGTCCAGGCCTGTTACACTGTCTACAACGTGGTGTATGGAAGTGTGACGTCTGCTCCGGTAATACCTAGGTGTTGTCCTCGATTCGATTGATAACATGTGGAATTGTCAATTTAGGGTGCTCAGTAAAACTAAACCCTTTTTTACACGCAGAGTGTTGTATTACACACAATAATATAAACGATGAAACATTCAATCTCTGGAACCAGGGGTGTGGATTTATATCCCTTTGGGAGTGCTCTGAGTTCAGACACCTAATATATTGATTTTAGCGCCCCCAATGTGCTGATGCTGTATTCAGTGGCGTATCCAAGGGGGTCTAACGGTCCCTAGGACCCTCCCCCTGGGCTGTTCGCGGGCCCCCATTCGCCGGGCAAGTCATCCTTGCGCAAATGCAGGCGAGACGAAGTAGTTCTCTGCAGGCTACGCATAGGACACACCTATCGACATAGGACACACCTATCGACACCTAATTGACATTAGAGGTATGGCTACTTGCTCTGCGGTGCCGAAAGGCCAGTTTGCTTCAGATGTGGTTCTCTGCTTTCGGTCAAGCATGTCCTCCTTGACTGTCCTCACTTGGAGGGGGAGGGACAGAGATGTTTCGAGGCGACAATTTCTGCTGACCCTGGGGAGGTTGCTTGGGGACGTCTCCATTTTTTGTAGACACGAGGCAGGGGCGACGCCACGGATTTTATCCAGCGGGGGCAAACTGATCTTGGTTGCCAGGTGTCACCAAAGTTAAAATAAAGCTTCAACCCCTTAAATTGGATCAGATTTTGGAGAGTGTTTACTGTTAACTGTGTGTAGGTATACGTAGTTTTTTATCTCTTTGATTTTTTTTTATAAAATATAAATGCCCACCCTTGTATTAATTGTTCGTCGTTTTTGCGTCACTCCAACCAACTAGAATGCATTGTAAAACATTAATTACCTATCACAAAATATATTTATTCTCGTAGATACTTCATGCAGTAATCATCTACGGACTGCATTTATTATTGTTCGTAAATTGGGTTTGGTAGCGTTACAATGACTAGGTGATTTTGCGCCCGTAGTCGTGTTAATAACTTTATATTAGCCGTTTTCTTGATGGATTTTTGCGCTGTGAGGATAACAATTTTACAGATATAATTTTTGGATGTTTTGGTAACCAAGCTTCAGGATGAAATTTTGCATGCGATTTTTTTAGTTATTTGTTTTTTCCATGGGAAACATTTTTAGCCAAACATTTTATTCAGGAGCATATGCAAAGGTGTTTTTAGGTGACAGTTGTGGCTTCTGCAAAGATTACGATCTCTATTGACCTTTTTAGAGGTTAACGGAGGTTACTGACCTCCGATGACCTCATATGTCTTTTTTCGTCTTCTGTCCGTTTCTAGCGCAGTTTGTGACGCTTATTTCAATTATGGGATTCATTTTACATGATTATATGCTCCACTGAGGTCATGCGCTTCCAAAGGTCAACCGACGTCACTGACCTCAGATGACCTGAAATAATATTTTTTTAATTTGGCAGTTGTAGGTCATTTGTGATGCTGATTTCAAATTTGGCGTCTATTTTGCATTCTAAGATGTTCCTTTACGATTTTAGCTCGATAAGTTCTCGTTTTTTTTTACACATTTACGATTTAATGACATTTTGGCTTTGACATGACTTCAGAGGTCACCTAATGATCCAGGATCTTAAAATCAGATGTCAATGGCTTCCTCTCGTCACAAGCAGCACGCTCGTTTTTAATCAAAGCTCTAGCTCAATTAGGGGCCAGACGCCAGGGACCCCCTACACGGGCACGCAGTGATCTTGCCCTACATGGGCGAGGGTTAAAATTCATCCTGAAGCTTGTTTACCAAAAACTCGAAAAGTTATATCCTTGAAAATGTTTTCCTCACAGCGCAAAAAAAAATCTTGCAAACGACTCTAATGTGTAATTTTTTAAGCCTGGGTATAAAAGCCAGACTTGTGACAAAGGACCGGTGTTTGTCCTTATTGGTTAAAAATATCGCAGTATGTTTTCAGTACCTCATTTAGGAACGATATTAGCCTTTTAGTTTTCATTTCTCCGCATTAGGTATGTTATGCACTTGTGTGGTGTAAAAATAAAACAAATGCTGAAAATGAAATAACAGCTTTCCATAATTTGAAGTAAGATTATTGGGAAAACGGAAAAAATGTGCTGCGAAAAGTTGGTGATACAAAACATCTGTAGTACTTTTGCTCCTTTCGTTTTTGCGTTAATTTATTTCCGTGTTGAGCAGTCTGTGTTGACGAAACAAAATAAAATGCATCCGATACCGATATTCCCCCCAAAGGTCCTGAAAACATGATTTTCCCCAAAAAAGGTCGGACGTAAAGTTGCTGACGGGTTGACAAGTCTTTACCCCCCCCCCCCTCTCAGTCAACGTCTCGCGACTGACTGATGGTCTTATTACCCTCTCAAATCCGATCAACATTTTTCGCTGACGGCTGGCGGCCCTCTACCCTCGCTGCACATTTTTTTTGATGTATTCAAATACGCTGCTTGATTTGCGTCCCCCCTCTACAAAAAACGGCTAGAAGATCGTCCAGTGGATACCGGACGTGTCATACTGATCATACTGAATATACCATAGCAATAAATTGACATTTTCTGTCTCATTAACGTTAAATAAGTGCAATAAGTACAAACACTTGGAGAGGGTCTTATTTTATAGTCATTACTAGACACTTGACAGTTTGCGTTCACCAGTAACCAAATTCCAGCGGGGGCAAAAACATAGTTTTGCCCCCGCTGCCTCTCCACAACGGGGGCAAGCTGCCCCCGCGGTGGCGCCGCCCATGACACGAGGACTCTCTTCGCTTTCATCGCTGCTTCTGGACTATCGGTTGTATACCCATTCTGCTAATTAGTTAATCTGCGTTACGGGCGCGATATAGCCTTCGTTGTTGGCGCGCCCATAAAGAACAATCATCATCATCAAGCCTTTGCGCCCGTTTTCAAACAGATGTTCTTGCAGCTTAACAGATGGTCTTTCCTTTTTGAAAAATGCCAATTGCGAAACGGACAAAAACCCCTCTCATACAACTTACAAGCAAAGTAATCTACTATTCTGCAGGAGAGCTTGATGTCAAGGAGCGAGGACCCCTTCAAGTTTGTCAAGGACCCCTTCAGGCCTGGCAAGGGCCCTATCAAGTATGGCAAGGGAACCTCTCAGGCCTGTGGCAACGGCTCTCTCCGGCCTGGCAAAGGCTCCTCTCAGGCCTGGTGAGGGCCGTCTCATGCCCGCCAGGGGCCCAGTTAGGCGACAGTACCCCCAATGACTATCATGCCCGCCAGGGGCCCAGTAGGCGACAGTACCCCCAATGACTATTTTTTGTAATCCACACCTATATCTGGAACACAAATTAAAGGTCGGGCTCACAAGTTTTTGCCTGGGAACCTAGTTTTGACACAACTGTAAAACAACCCGCTTCCCACGCATCTGCCAATGACGCGACCAAAATAAATCCTACCATGTCTAAAACAAGAGGTAGTCCTGATAGCGGTAGCCCGGCACGTGTGCTGTGACGTTGAGCACGCATGTGATGCTGCAGCCCTGCAGGTTGACCAGCTACTTTGTGTCGTGCTGGCTACCGGCATAGAGGAACTGCAGGGCCTGCACAATATGTGCCCGCTCCATCGTGTCGGCTCGCTCGCGCAGTTTGGAGACCTGAGTACGGGCCGTAGCCCATGGGTTGTAGCTTATTTCTACTCACTTCTACTTCGTCAGGAACTGTATCGTTGGCTTTGGAACTCTCCGTATGTGTTCCGCGACTACTTTGAGGAGGAACTGCTTTTGCTCCTGTCGTCTGTCGAGTAAGGGCGGCGTTGAAGTGTTCGATGAGTTTGACTCCCCTCTCTGCGATGTCGTTGACCTCTGAGATCGACTGCAGAAATGCCTTGCAATGTATATGGTCTGGTCTGTCCGTCTGGATAACTTCCCCATCCTGTTGGGTTTACACGACGGAATTCGCTCGGGATCCGTGCCGTCTCGAAGAAGGACATGGTCCCTGTTGTGCAGAAGTCAGCCAGCTGTGTCTTTTGAATCGCTACCATGGCCAGTACAACTCTTCGTTTCGGAGGATCCTCTTCAGTTTCACCTTCCTTTGACTCCATGGCCACCACCATCTCTCGCTTCTCCTCTGTCGGTACCTGAGGACTGAAGAGAGCAAGTGCAGCCAGTTGATCGCTCACGTACCAGAGGTGCCGCATGATGGCACCCGACGCGGCATCTGCGACTGCTTTGTTGAGGGCTTGGTCCTTGCCGATGTCCTTCAGCAGTTGGAGGTAATTTACTGGGGCATTCACTACATCAATAGCTCTGAACCGTCTTAACGTACACCGTCGAGGCGCACTACGCAATGTCTCTCAAAGGGACACTGCCACCTTAAAATTAGATTTGAGTTGAGATAGCCATTTTGGCTGCTTGGCATTGCAATTATGTATGGTATAGGTTAACAACGCACTGAGTTGATCAACAGAGAATTCCGAGTTTGATTTTGACATTGTAACATTCTAGTCTCAATGTATTGAATTGGGACCCTGTTCGATGTCTTCGTCTCTCTTTACTAAATTTGATTAACAGTCGAACTTGTTTTTAGTTTGGGCATAACATTAGCCATAAACTAGTCATACCTTATGGCTGGTGAAGGTTTTTTTTTTTCCCAAAAAATTCCCTTATAGACGTATCAGCCCAAAATATTAAAAGCATTTTTCATGAATTGACAATGTTTTGGTGAGAAACAAATGTCATAATCGTGGTTCAGCAGCATTACTTCAGTATTTTGCACCACAAACTGGCGTACATTTTTGAAAGTACATGATATATTATTAACACACAAAACATAACATCAATACACTTACATCCACACCATTTTTCTCCCTTGTTATTTTTCGTGCAGTCCGTCTGGACAAGCCGGGACAGAGCAGTGACATCGCGAGCGTCGCCGGGGAGGCCTGAGGGTTACCGCCGGCGGGAGAGCTGTGGGTTACCTCCCGGCGCTTTCAGACAGGCGCTGCTCCCGCCGACTGCTCGGTCATGGCCGTGGCAGTGCCCCTTCGCCGACCGGGCGCGCGGACCGTCAGTCCGTGACTGGCGTGTCGCGCGCCCCCCGCGACCGACGGCCCCTATAAGGCCGTCCAGGTGGCCCGGATTGGGTAGGGGCGGGGGCGACAATGCAGGACTAAGTCGCGCTTACATTAGCGGCATCAGCTCCATCATCAGGATGCCGCGCCACCCGGACAATGTCCGCAGAAGATGGAGTGGTTGAATGTGTCCCCCCGCGTGAAACTTCAGAGCTCCTGCAGGGCGATGATGGTGCTGGTCTCGACTCCAGCGACGGCCCGCAGCTTCTCCTCAGCGACGTCGAGGTTGTTTGACGTAGTGGGTGGTGTTTTCGAGTGGTGCAGCTGCTAACTCGGAGCCGATTGACGGCCTCACAGCGCGCATATCATACGCAGGTAGGCAGCGTGGTGAGCCCGGCGACGCTGCAGCAGAGGCAGCCGCGCCAGGCCCCTATGACACGGAGTAACCAGCAGAACAGCCGCCCCGAGAACTGCGGCGGGTGCAGGCGCGTGTCTCGACAACCAGCGGCGACATCGCGCAAGCTCGAACCCGCTCCGGACGACCACATTTTCGCCTGACCACTCCAGCGGACAATAGATGGCACCATGTCAGTCTACTCTTCTTTGAAATCTATTGGTGACAGGCCATTACCAGCAGCATTATTGGAAACAAAAAGGTGCCGACCCCGGATACAACGAGGAGATACAAGGGACGGTTAAGTAGCCCTCCATCTCTCACTAAACACTTAGCTTCAGACATTCCACAAGTAATATTTTATAATCTAACTATATATATAGTAATCACCATACAATTTCTAAATCCTACTATTAGCATCTAGAATGCTAAATATCCAATAGGTATATGAGACTCTACAGTTAACAGCCTATATATAATAACAGCATTTATTACGAAGAAACAATTAAACAACAACTTGAGGTACCTCACGAGACTTGGATAAACAATCCGCATTTATGATTATCCTGCAAGTATAATATAATGCAAATAACTAATATGTTATAAATCAGTACATAGAATGATGACAGCAGAGAACGCTTGATAGTAAGGCAAAATATAGGCAAAAGAAGAGAAAAGCACAAGTTGCCTGTAAGCTGCAACCTGACATTCCAAAAGCCGGATAGGTATGCGACACGAAATATCCCAATCAGAGCAAATAAGATCATGGTACTAGCAGCATCTTCGCTGCCGATTACAATGGCACAAATGATCATTGAATAGAGGAATTACAATATCAATGTAAGGCAGGCAGACGGGGCTTCACCAGTGGAATGGGGCAGGCCAGAACCTCCATCAGACAAAGGGGCCGGGAACAGCACACCCCGACCGGCTCAGAGGGTGATTTTTATGTGCAACTTAGTTTTACCAGAAGAATACTAATTTGTGACTTAAAATAAGATATCGGGACATTGTAATCGATTTTGGCTAAAGTATTCAATTTATTGTACAGCTTAGGGGCAAAAAGTCGTAGAAATGTTAGTTCTCTGTTCGGATTGCGTGCGTGGGCATAGGGACTATTGAGGGCCACGGTTTCTTTCGACATGGTAGGATCATTTGGTCTCTCGTATGGGTATGAGCCTTTGGTTTGGTGGTCTTTGCAGGGTTGATTAGATGTTAATGGGCTGGGTAATCTTGTTTTTGGTTTACGTTCGCAGGTGCTCCGTAATAAGGGATTTGTGTGTAATGTTTCAGAGCCGGGGGGGGTGCTGCGCCGCACGAGGGCTTGCCGTGTTTCCGAGGGCGTCCTGCTGGGACGTCGGGCCGCCGCCGTCTGGGGCCCTGCCCGCGGCCGGTCCGGGGTCGGTCTGAGGCCGGAGGCAAACCCCGTCGTAGCGGCCCTGGTTTACTTATAGCTGTGCCAAAGTCAACGGGCCTTCAGCGCGACGCCGGGGCGCCACCGGGGGGGGGGGCCGGGGCGTCCGCGCAGCACGCTCTCGACAGTGGAGGGACAGAGCATGTACAGCGGGCAGTTAAAAGACGACACTCGTTCACGTAGCCAGCGCAACATGCAAGCCAGCACAGGCTCAGTCACCGGCATTAATCAATGTACGTACCGAAACGGGTATGTTCTGCCCGTGTGGGTTCGATGATAAACAGAGCGTAGAATATGCTTCTTCGTCATAGCGGGCATCGAGACTTACCCATCCGGGGTCCAAAACGAGCCGACGGTAAATGGGTCACACATGAAACGGTGAAACCAGCATTAGCGGCAAAACAAGGTCTGAGGAACTTGCACCAAATTGTCATGCAATAAAAATAGACATGCCTAGGCCCTTGACAGAGAAAAAAAAACGTCGATAGCTCGGGTAGCAAACACTTATATAAATCGCGGGATTAAAGGAGCCATAAAAAGCGGGGTGGGGGGGGCGGAGCGGGGGGTGAGGGGGGGGGCGGTGGGGGGTAAAAATATACGGCCAATTCCAAAGGCAACGCAGCTTGTGTCGGTGCTAAGCTCTCTAAGTTTGTCAATCCGACCAATACATTTCTGCCTGATAAGTTGCTCGAATGGGAAAAATGCTAGTTCCTCAAACTATGTGAGACTGGTTCAGTTATCCAGACAAGATAACTAGAAGCCTCGTTTTTGCAGTAAGAGTAAGCGTTAAGATGAGTGGGGATGTAGAGCCCCCAGACTCGAAAGCAGTACACCGTGAGGGAGATGAAGAGCGTGTACAGCAATTTGAGCTGCTAACATTAACAATTAATCTACCCTTGTAAAGAACCTGATGCCACGCAATTTAGAGCTATGCTAATCAATATGTGGCTTAAATGAAAGATTTTCATCGACTATAACACCTAAAAATTTAATTTTTCTCCCTATTTATATCTACATTATTAATTCGAATAGATTGTACAACTTGATCCGCTTTCCTGGAGTGTAATTGATAGCACGTTTTGTTGACATTAATACACAATCTGTTGCAGTCAAACCACTCCTTCACCTTATCTAGTTCACTTGTTCACACACTCAATGTTCACTTCATGAACAAGTGCTGCCAGATTAGAGTTTGACATGAACAGATTAGTATCATCGGCAATGTATAGCGTGGAAGAGATTCGAGACATTTTGGAGATCATTTACATATATCAAAAATAGTAAGTAAGTAATTTGAGAACTTTTTGGAAGGTGGCAGTGTCCCTTTAAAGGGAATGTTTCACTTCTCTGAAAGTTGTCCAATGTATGCCGCTTGTGGTTGCAAATATGAAGTAATTGCTGCGAACACCTTCTGAATTTGTTTTCACAAACAGTGCTCAATTTCATGAAATAATAAGTTTTAGTAATTTGGGCTGATGAACGTCATATGAAGGAATTTTTGGAAATAGAAAAAGACTTCACGCTGCAATATGTATGACTAGTGTATGGCTAATGTATAAGCCAAATGTAACAAGTCTACTTTCATTCAACATTTGATAAAAGGGGATGAGACATCCGGCTTAAGAGGCTACCCTATTACAAACTAAAGGGCCCTTATTTTTTGCAGAATGTAAACCAAACTCAATTTACTTTCGATTAGACCTCTTGTGGGGTGTTTTACTTTATAATACTTAATTTCAAGGAAATCCAACAACTGGCCATCTTCAATCAAATCTATGTTAATGTGAAACATTCCTTAAAGGGACACTGTCTCAAGTAAATTTTGGATATGTTTAAGAACAGCGAATTTGATAAGCCCGTGGGGAAGTCCGTTTTTTTGAAATTCGCGCCCAGATCGCCAAATAGCGTAAGTTCAGTTTTTCTCAGCAGAGGTCGACGACGTCGCCACCACTAACTTACAAAATGATAGGCATGAAGGAAAGCTATGTAAGAAGGAAAGTTAATGTAAAGATTTTTTTACTTTTACGAAGGGATTTGATTTCTCAGCATTGATGAAGTTTTCCCGACGGAGGTTTTTCTTGTATGATTGGTCCTCTGATTCGGAGATACCAAATGAAAAGAGTCTGTTCAGTTCCATGGCAACGACTTCAAATGGCGCAGGATGCGGTAGATTAGTTAAAGGAACACCATGTATAAGCCATGGCGTCTCATCAATTGCAATAGCGTCAGCTGACGGTTGGTCAGTTCAAGTTGATATCCCTTCTCTGTGATTACAGTAACTTGAGCAAACGCTTCCATGTACGTAGTGGTGTGTATAAATCGTCAACAGTTTTTAGATTCTTTAAAAGTAATGAAATTAATGATTGTTTTTTGTTATTTGCGTTTTTTTGGATAAGAGTTTAATGGCAATTAAAAATCATAAGTGGTCCTTGTGGGAGTTGTGAGCTCCACCCAGGCTCGTACCTGGAGCCGCCCCTGCGTGGGCTATAGAACGGGGCCCCGCCACCCGCTGCCTCGAGCCGCCCCTGCTCGGCTACCGCCGGTCACGGCCCGCGGCGGTCCGTCCGACCGCACGGCGGCTGGCTTGGCGGCGGGCCGGCCACTCTCGGGCCAGAGCTGGGCGCGCCCGCGCGCGCGTACCACTGTACTCTGGTGTGGCTCCGTTCGAGTGAGAATACAGCTAGAGTCGAGAACTGCATTTGGCCGAGACCACTTCAGTCCTTAGGTCTTGTTTAAGCCTGTTTTTGCGATATCATCCGGAAGAGGCAGTGTCCCTTTAATGCCCGCTCCTCGTGAGGTGTCGAATGGAACTCACCCCGCAAGAGCCATATCTTTAGCGAGTACAAAACCTTGGCTATCCAGCGAACCATAAGCATCGCGCCTGGAGCCTTGAAGCCCGTGTCGTTTGGAGACTGACCGACGAGGAAGATCAAGGCTAGTTCCAGGAACTCCTTGTAGTCTTCCCTCACGTGTGATTCCTCCGAAGCGGACTGAAAGAATTCCAGCGCCTCCGTGACACAATTACAGGAATCGATCAAGGACATCTCGCACGAAGGTGTCAGTGCCTCCAGCTTGGAATGCATCTTGATCAACAAAAGTCAATTTGTCCTTGAATCGCCTGAACAGCCCAACATCAGGGCCACTGGAGGCACCAAACACTTTGTTGAAGACGTCCCCGATGAGAACCTCGGCCACATGATGGCGACAGGCAAAGTGTAAAAGGTCCTTATCCAGAGAAGCCTCTATCCTGACGCACGCTCCACCCCGCCGTCCACTGTTGCTTGTGGTGGTGTCAGCTCATTCCCACGATCCTTCCGACAAGGTTCCAGTCCTTCAGTGTCTTCAGAACTACATTTGCTTGTCCCTTGCCTGTACTGGCTGCGATCTTCGAAACTCCGAGCAGCTGAGAGGCTTCTTCTAGGCGGGGGATATTTTCCCCGACACGAGAGTTGCCAGTCTGTCTACCTTCTCAGTTCGCCAATGCAGACAAAAGCTGACAAAGTCCCAATGAATGACAAGCTGCCCGAAGTAGCTACTTCCTCCATGATCGAAGCAGCTGTTTCGCTTCGATTCTTCCTTCTAGACGACTGGAAAGTGTTGGAGGACAGTACTAACTTGGATACATCGTGGTCGAGACCAGCAGCGGTTGCTGCAACAATGTACGACGCGTTCCTGTCGATCGTGTTGGTGCGATCAAGGGCGGCTGCCAGGTTAGGGATGACGATGTTCCTCCTGCGGATTGTTGATGTCGTCAGCCGTCTTGCCTTAGGTGGTGAGACGCCTCCTTTATCAGTTGACGTCTGAGACGAATCATCCACCTCGGCGAATGTTCCTCTGCTCCGTTCGGCGCTGTTCCTCTTGCCTCACTCGGGCTTTCCGTTGAGATCTCTCCATTGCCCGCGTCCTTGTTGCCGAGCTAGGACGAGGACCACTGATCCTATCGCTGCCTTTCGATCCGTTTCCTGATCTGTTAGGAGTAGGCGATCTTCTCTCTTCATTAATTTGTCTGCCTTAAGGTGCTTGATGTTGAACAGCTTGTTAAGTTCTTCTCTGAATGCTCCTTCTATTTGCACTTTGGTTTCTGAACTTTGCACCTTGCTTTTTTCACGTTTCCTCACCTCTTCAGAATCCTTTCGAGGGAGTCGATGAAGCTTCGTTCTTCTGCTGTGGGGATTCTAGTCTTTCTTTAGAACTCCATCGTTTCCTGCACGACAATGCTGGAACTTTCGCTCATAGTCTTTTTCTCCATTTTATGTAAGTGGAAGTACCTTGCCAGTACTTGTCGAAGTGTAGGAAGGCGGAGACCGTGCTTTGGGTGATGCCCGTACTCAGCGCTCCAACCAAGTAAATTTCTTCCTTGGACCGGGAAACCTTCTTTGTCACGGCCTGCTCTCCAACCGCGTCTTTATCGCCATTCACATCCATCACAGCACCACGGCCAGGATCACTTTCTCCTTCAGCCATGATTTCCAAAGGAAAAAGGATTTGATGGAAAAATTTGATGGGGAAAGTTGTGAAAATTGGGAAAAATTGTAAAAAATGGAAAATTGGGAAAAATGGATCTCTATACGATTTTATCAATTGACGGGAACCACCACTTTACATGGTGTGGCGACTGGCTTGGTGGGAACCATGCTTAAAACAAACGCTGAAGCACATTTGATATTCAATGGTTTGCATCAGTGGCGTAGCTAGGATTTCGCTCAGGGGGGATCCGCGGCCGGAAAAGGGCCCAAATGGCCTCGAATAGGCGCCCTAAATTGCCTTAAAAGGAGCCCTTCATTTTTGTTTACCGTCAAATTTGCTCTGAAAAGCGTCTCAAATGACCCGACATAACACCGCTTGCCGCCACAATCAATACATTTTGCATTCCGGGATGTTTCAAAGTCAAGTCACAGAGGCGAATACCGATGTTTTTAAGTCTGTGTAACCTCTTGTTGTTTTATTTTACCACCCGATTTTAATCGCAATAGCCCCAAACGACTCGTCGTCACGCCAGGCTGCATCACAGTAAAAAAAAAAATGTTAGGTAAATTGCGCCGCGGAAGCGGATTGCAAAATTCGATGTTTATTTCCCTTAACAGCTGCATTCTTCTTTAAAATACCCAGGGACCCTTTAGATTGTTTAAGGTGTCATTCCAAAATTTCAACGCCCTTCCGACCTGTTCAGGAACTCATCTGGGGATCCACAAAAGACATAATTGGCAGGGGGTGATATATATTAGATACAAAGAGGTTTTACTCCACAAAACAAATATTAAATTTTTAATGTGTTTGATGGTTATTTGTGCCATGATGAATGAGAATAGGTTCAAAGGGATGATCATTAACATGGCAGTTATGTATTTTTTAATGTAAAAAGGCGAGACAAAAAGAAGTAAGCTTTCACCGTTACGGCATCGTCAGGGAATCTGACGATGCCGTTGCCGTAACGGTGAAAGCTTATTCCTTTTTGTCTCGCCTTTTGTACATTAAAAATAAATAACTGCCATCCCAGCTAACAATTTGACGTTGTCACTACGTTGTGACAAGGTTGCAACACAACTATACAACGTTGTGATAGTGTATTGTGTAGGACTCCCAGAAAGTTGTCAAACGCTTTACCTTGTGACGCTCACAAAACGTTTGAAAACAACGTTGTTACAAACGTTAACTTTTGACAAGCATAGCTACGTGACTTACTGAGTTGATCATTAATCTTAGTAAGATGGTGAATTATGCTCAATTTAGAAAATTGTACCACATTGCGCAGATGTCTTCCGAGTTACTAGAACAAAGTTGTGACATCGTAACGAATACAACCGTTGCTGTAACGTTTAACAGCGGACGTTTTTACAACTTTTCTTCCACAATATTCACGACGTTGTCGCAACGTGTTAAAACGTAATAACTCCAACTTGATTTTACACTACTTGTTACAACGGTATCTGTTACCTGGATGTTTAAGCATCATCCCTTTGTTCCTATTCAAAGGTTTAAATATAGTTTTCGCGTGTTTACCAAATGCCTTATAATCGCTGAGAATGGTGTTTCAATATAACCGAAACTCTTGATTTTGATAATTTGTATTTTGTCTGAAATAGTCCTCCTTCTATGTTAATCTCTATGTTGCTTTGCGCCTTTCCGTTCTGACCAGGGAACCTCTGACCTTCCAAAGAAGTCTCTCTTATGTGTCAAGGAGGGCCATTCGGCCAGTTCAGAGGTCCTTTGGACCTGGCAGGAACAGCACTTGCGGCTACTTTTGTCGCCCTGTTGACATGCTCAGGGGCCCTTCCGACCTACCCAGGGGTCCCTCCAGTTTGGCTAGGAGGCTATCCGTCATGTTCAAGGGCCCTTCCGACCTGCCCAGGGACCTTTCGGTCTAGCCAGGGGCATTCTGGACTGCCCAGAGCCCCTCCGATCTGCCCAGTGACTCTTCTGTCGGACTTGCGTTGGCTGGTTTGTCGCCCCTGTCGACATGCTCAGGGCGGCCCTCTTACTTGCCCTGCAGGGCCCTCCGTGCTGCACTAGGGGCCAATTCTGCATGTTCAGGGGCCTTTCTTACCCGCCCAGGGGCCCTTTTGGTCTGATCAGGGCCCATTTGATCTGTGCAGGGGCAGCATAAACTTTCCAGGGACCCTCTGGTCTGTCTAGGGGCTCTCCAGCCTTCTAAAGGGCCCTTCTAATCTGGCAAGGAACTGCGCTTGCTGCTTTGTCTCCTTACCGACATGCTCAAAGGGACCTCCGACCTGCTCAGGGGCCCCATCTGTGCTGGCCAAGGGTTCCATTCGACGTGTTCAGGGGGCCCTCTGACCTGTGATCAGGCGGCCCCTTTCGGTCTTGGTTTCAAGGCCCCTCTGACCTGCAAAAGGGCCCTTTCAACTTTTATAGGGTCCCTCTGGTCTGTCTAAGGGCCCTCCAGCCTGCTAAGGGCCTTTAGACCTTTGGCCAAAGGACTGCGCTGGCTGCTTTGTCACCCTGCCGACATGCTCAGAGGCGCCCTCGACCTGACTCAGGTGCCCTTCTGTGCTGGATAGGGACGCATTCGACGTGTTCAGGGGCCCTCTTACCCGATAAGGGGCCCTTTGATTAGGGGCCCTTACCCTGCCCAGGGCTTCCTCTGACATGCACAAGGCTCTTTTGAACGCCTAAAGAGCTCTTTGGTCTTTCAGAGAGGGCCCTGGAGGCCTAAAGGCGACCTCTGAAGTGCTCTAAAACTCACAAGATCACGCTTCACTGGTCTTCCGACTCTTGAAGAGCCCACAATACCGTTCTTCGCGCGTTTTCGTCGGACCTTCGCGGCAGCCTCGAAAAGGGTCCTTTGGGGGCTCAGGGGGGATCCTAGGATCCCTAGGATCCCCCCTTGGATACGCCACTGGTTTGCACTTTAATCGCCCTCGTGGCTCGTATTACATGAAATGAGAATTGTCATCTGTTTTGTATCGATATTAATGAGAATAATAAGTACTTGAAATAGTCATCTATAAACAAACGTGAATAACCATGACAATCATGAACCATCAATAAGAAAATACAATGAACATGGATATATCTACCACGCAAATTCAAATAAATAGATGCTTACAATGCAGATTGAAGCAACTGCAACCATATGAGACAAATATAATGGAATGCGATTTAAAGTAAATCGTGATCTAAGTATTTGTATTTATTAACTACCATTTTTCAGTTTATATATAACTAGTAGGTGGGGCATTCCATGACAGGTCGACCAAGCCATAACACCCTACATCTCAGATTTCGATTAAACTGCGTTTTGGACGTTATCTGGGCCGTAGATTCACTCTGTGAAATTGTCAACCTCATCCGTCAAATGGTTTTCGAGTTATAGCCTCAGGCATTATTCGATTTTTGCTCAAGCTTTCAATTTTCAGCGGGCGATGTCTCCCATGTAAGTTATGGGAGTCATTTAACCCGGCATTGACTGGGGTCTGATCGGAACACCATTGACTGAGGGGCTGGTTATTTTCCGAACTAATGGTCGCAGCGAGACGCGCAAGACGGCATTCGAAAGTGCTTCATGAGGAAAATCCAAAGCACGCTAGAAAATGTCAAATTGAGGTCATATGTCTGGTCACAGTCAGGTCAAAGTTCAAAAGCGAGGTATTTTAACTTATGGGCCATACTTTCCATCGAAAGCCTTCGATTGCAACCATGATTACCATAAGTGCTCTTAAATATACACATCCCGCATGATCTAAAGTGAGATTATTGGCAATGATCAAAGGTCTAGGTCAGGTCACAAAAGGTCACTATACACCAAATATCTACGAAAGTCCTGCAACACATGTTTTATAGATAATTTTACGCGTAGAAAGCGATAAGGATACTCATTTTACCACCAGACATGTACAAGAAGTAAATGTCAATCTAAGGTCAAAGAAATGTCAACAAATGTCAAAATTTGACACTGATAAATATGAATAAAAAATGCATGTTTATGGTCCAGTTTTTTAGGAATACAGTGTTGTTATTTATTTGTATGTATCTTGTCAATAAAAGCAAAAAAATCAAAATGTGACGTCATGAGTTACCAGCCCTGTAAATGCGCTCACTCAGTCAAAAAGGATGGCATTTCGAAATTTGGTATGGTAGTACATCTTATTAAGTTTTCTGACATATCTTCCGTTTTTTTCTTCTCTATATGAAAATTTTGATTTTTTGTTATTTTTCCAAGAAATCGTTTTTAGATGCATCAAAAACCCAATTTTACACAAATTCGAGAGAGATAGCCAGCTTGTTGCCCTTGTTATGTGCAATTATTGACTGTTCTTGAATTGCATTCTGCTTCACATATTGTCTTTGTACGGTCTGTTAAAGCTTAGCTGATTTTTGTATCAAAATCGTGTGTAGTGACGTCACGAAATTCGCTTAAAAAAATCGACGAAATTGCTTTATTTTCACACAGAAGACGTGAAATTGATGTAGAAGAACCTGAAGACGAAGTTCCACATTCATAGCGCTAATAGTTTTTGAATTATCACAAAAAATCGTCAGGGTGTATTCAACGCCCTCCCCTCCCTTAAGGGAGGGGGGGGCCCTCCCTTAATCAATGCCGGGTTAAACCTATATATCATAAACATCGTCATAAACCATAGATTTATGTAATATAACATTTTGTGAAAATTCCAAAGTTTTGACATTTTAAAACGCGATTGTAAGTAAAAATTTTGTATAATGTGGCCACTAAAAATTATTATGTTTTTCCTTGCCAGCATTGACTTCAAATATAAATAAGCCTTCGATACTAAAAATATTCGAGATGGACTTTGTCTCCTTTTTTGGGGGAAATAATGATCAACATCACGTATTTGATAATAACTTTGTATGTAAAAGTGCTAGAGAGCGTAACTCGGCTGGTAAATAGTGCGATCATGATACATAAAGCGGGCGCCAGAAAATATTATTTTTTTAGTTTGCTTTGTGGCTGAAAATGTCATTCAAACTGTTTCGGACTTTCAAGAATTTTGTGATGGCAAGCGATGACTACTTAACCCGCGCCCCACTGGGGCGGGGGTGTTTAAACACACCCCTCCTGTTTTATCAAGATAACGAAAAAACGGCGTCGCGTGTTGCGCCGCCAAATTTGGCATAACTAATCATTGATCCTTTCCGCACATTTTGCGAAAATTCAAGTCGTATCGCGGTTAGTCAGGTCAAGCTGCTCTGCCTCAATTGAATTGTCAGGTTTCTTCTTTTCGATGATTACGCTTTTGTAGGTTCGTCTGTTTTGTATGTCTTTTAGGCATTTTCTGGCCGTGTTGTGTCTGTTTCGTCATTCTGTTTTTATATGAACCTGACATTAAGCCACCACGTGGAATGGTTCATCGTCAATAAACTGAACTGAACTGAACTGAAGTGACCCCACCTACCAAAAAGTTTGCGATCGTGCCATGACTACAGTTTCTAACGGATCGATATCAAACTTTTAGGATTATATAAAGTCATCAGTATCTACAAAATGTGTATCTCGGATTTCTGATATCGGTGACCTGAGGTCGGGTCAATTTGTGACCTCCCATTATAAGTAAATGGATAAATATTCAAATGCTTCTTTTTCGACGATATCAGTCCATTTCCTTCTGGAAAATGTTATAATAGAATATTATGTATGATCCAAGTACAGGTTTTGCTCAGGGACCCTTACGGGGTCATCTGAGGTCATCCGAGGTCACCTACACCTTTTCGTCATTAACTCTAAACATAATTAAGATAGAGAAGTGTAACTTTCACCAATGTGTTTTCTCGTCAAGACACATCTCCTGATATGCAGCATGACTTACTTGGGTCACCACTTGACCTTGACCTGAGGTAATTTTTTTAAGTTGACCTAACATGATCTAATTTGACTTATTTAAAAGCGCCTTGATGAGACAAACACGATGGCGTAAACAGTATTGCGTTATCTTTATTAGGTAAGAAGTTATTTTCGAAAGTATGTTTGCCAAAAAATCAGCATTTTGGACTTTTAATGACCTCTTAGGCCTAAACTATGACCTGAGGTCCAATTTTGAGAACCTGGGTTGTGATAGCCAAATTTCAATGACTATCGATTGTCTTTTTTCGAAACGTTTGTTCTAGATAGCATAGTTTCCGAGATATTTGGGGGTTCTGGAGCGATGTCCTAAAACTGGAAAATTTGACCTTCGATGACCTCTGGTGACCTGAGTTTTGACGTGAGCGAAAAAAGTCAAATAACTTCGAAATGATTTTTGATAACGGCTCCGAACAGTGTTTTTTGTTTTGGTCTACGTACCATAGGAGCCGAGTTAGAGGGGAGAGGGTGTTCAAACACCCCCTCCCAATCGGGCGAAGGAAATGCAGAGGCCCAGTGGGGCGCAGGTTTAATGTGTTTTTTGTTGTGAAAACGTCACGTGATTGGTAGGAATTTTAATATCGTTTGCTGGGAACATGTGTCAGTGTGATCTGCTTCAGCCACAACTGCTTCGGATCACGGGACCACTTTGTTTTGGCCAAATTTGGTTGGGGGCTACCGAAACCGTTTGTACCAACCCTGGCGTAACTGGACAGCATTGTATTTGCCTTGTCGAGCTGTATTAAATGATACATCACATGACCCCTGCAGGTTTCTCCTTGATCTCAAGGTCACAACATTTTCTGTACTTAAAATCGCGTTTAAAATTGCAAAATTGTCCAAAAATGCTACATGACATTAATCTATGATTTGTGATGATTGTTATGATTGCAGGTATATATGACTCATATTATTTAGATGGGAGATTTTGCACACTGAAAAATCGAAGTTTGCGCAACATCGAAAAGATGCCTAGGGCTATAACTCGAAACCATTGAACAGACGAGGCAGAAAATTTAACAGCGTGAATCTACGGCCCAGATAACCCCCATAACATATTTGCATCTAACTATGAGAAACTAAGTGTTATGTTTTGGTCGATCTGACATTGGCTGCATCGGTTGACCTCAAGTCACGTGACCTTGAAGTCAAGGTGCGACCTGCAGGGGTCATGTTATGTAGCATCAAATGCAGCTCGACGAGGCGAATATAATGCTGTTCAGTTAAGCTCTCTAACACACTTCGTGCAAAGTTATTACCTAAGACGTGCTGATGACAATTTGTTTTATAAATTCAAAA
>VOPJ01006062.1:0-28864 GCA_014673585.1 Semibalanus balanoides
CCTCGAAAAGGGCCCTTTGAGGGCTCAGGGGGGATCCTAGGATCCCTAGGATCCCCCCTTGGATACGCCACTGATGCCTTCACATGCAACAGCTGACGCTCGACGGGGATTCCAGGGACTCCCGCCGGGAATGCGCACGGTCAGAACTCAGTCCTAAAACGGGAGACGAGAGGCGTCGGTGTTTGACGTGTGCGCGGTGGGAATCGAGGCCTTAACAACAGCCTGTCTGTTCTCCGACATAGCTGTCTCGGAACCGAACACCTGAACAGTTACCTCCTGCACGCTCCAATTCACACTGCCGTCTACCACTGACGTCGTTGCTCGCGCCGCGTCATTTATCAGCCGTCGCACGCCTGCGCGAATTTGTAACCATCACCGGGTAACAAAGGCTGCCATCACCGAGTAAACAGAGACGGGAGCCAGCGCGTCGGCCAAGGACTCTGTGCCAACGCACGCTACTGGCGGGTTATCACAGCCCTGTGTCCGTCACTAGTCTTTGTCTGCCAATGTTTGCCGAGTTCTCTGCCTCCGCCCACCGTCTACCTGTCCTGTATACCTACCTACCATTAGTGGTCCGCCCGCTAGTTGATCAGTGGTCCGCCCGCTAGTAGATTTGTGGTCCGCCACTATTCGTTTTTTATTTTATTCAAGTGATCACCAACAGGGTCACCCCCACTAACAGGTGAAGTCAAAAAGGCACGGACATCGGACAGTTATTAGTCTACCCGCTAGTCGGTTGAGTATTCTATATACGGTGAGTGGTCTACCCGCTAGTTGATTAGTGGTCCTCCCTCCTTGAAGATTTTCTGGATCCGCCACTGGGCACACGTGGTTCGTTCGACAGTCGATTAGTAGTCCACCCGTCAGTCGTGCAGGTGTGGCTAACTCGGCTGCGAAAGTCATCTAACGCTAGTTTGTTTCTGTACGGCCCCTGCATCTGTGAAGACCATCGGTGGCCCAGCTGACTCTGCACCGCCCTGTGGAGACTCGCAGTGGTCCACTCGCTAGTAGTGCGGCTACACACAGTCTGCCTGTGAAGTGATCAGTGTTGGTACTCCCGGCCGGGCTCCTGCGGGTCTGTTGTGGTGCCGCTCAGCTGGCTGATGGAGAATGTTATGGAATGGAACATCAAAACTATATACTTATAGTATAAATATGGAATAGCAGGATAACATAAAACAGACAAAATATAATGATTAATGGATGATAAAACGGAAACATGTTGAGAAATATGAATGGAACATACACGTTTCTCTGGACTGGTTGCGGAACGGCATAGACGAGTTGTTTGGACTTCCTAACTCTGAAATGGAATGGACCGAAATGGAAGGAAATGATTTTGATGATAAGTCATGAGATTAAATGAAAGTAAGAGCTTATTTGTAACGGAATGTAATGTAATGGAAACCAACATTTTGTCAGTAAAAGTATTTTGTATTGAGTTTAAAAACCACCCAGATTCCAAAACATTTCGTTTAACCACTTTAAGCAAGCGACACAAATACAACGAAATTCGCGCTCTTGCGTTTGCGTAAATTTCCGCGTGCTCTCCCCGAACACTCATGTCGAATTCCGTGACGTCACGTTTAATAACCCACGCTTACCGACCGCGCCACAAAGCTCTGCTGTACCCCAATGTAGGCCCGGAGGGTTTGGGGGAGGGGAGAGGAAGGGGCAAGCGTTCTCAAGGAAGCGGAAGCACAAATACAACGAAATTCGCGCTCTTGCGTTTGCGTACATTTCCGCGTGCTCTCCCCGAACACTCATGTCGAATTCCGTGACGTCACGTTTAATAGCCCACGCTTTCCGACCGCGTCACAAGACTCCGCTGTACCCCAATGTAGGCCCGGAGGGTGTGTGGGGGGGAGGGGATAGGAAGGTGCATCGTTCTCAAGGAAGCGTGGTCGGGTGCGATCCGCAGTCCCGCGTCCCGCCCTGCTGATGCGACCGTGTCGTCTGACTATTTTTACCGACCGAGGATCTGACCTTCCGGGGGGCGGGGAGGGGAGAGGAGGGAGGGAGGGAGGAGGGAGGGAGAGGCGAGGGAGGGAGGGAGGGAGGAGGAGGCAGAGTCGCCCCCGCCCCCGCCTGACCGGCCAGTGCTGTGACAGCAGAGATACGGCGATTGGCAGACAGCTCTGCGGAAGTCGAGGAGGAGCGCATGCAAATAATAAAGAAAAATGCGTACGTCACGTTTTTCGGGCGGTTGACATTCGTGGTTCTTCCTTTGTACGGCATCATAGGTGACCGCGTCGACCCGGTTCTGTCTGCGACGGGAAATACAGACATGAAGCTGTTTGCAGGAAACGTGACGTCTCAACGGCACGGAAATCAGATAAATCAGAACCAGATAAAGCCAGATAAAGCCGGAAATCAGATAAATCAGAACCAGATAAAGTCAGATAAAGCCAGACAAATCAGCTCTCAGCGCCACTGAAACCAGATAAATCAGCGAGATTTTCGGTGGCTCGTAAGCCGGCCCAGGCTGACACCTCTGTTGTAAATATCTCTCTTACACACCTACCTTCACACCCTTCTCTTTTAGCCCGTCGTCACGCCGTTCATTTCCGAACTCATGAACATAGCACGCTTTGTCTTTGTGGCATGTGAAATCCGGCGCTGGATAAGCTCATACGTCACTGGACCGACTCGCTTACCGAATGGACCGATGTATGACACAGCAAAGGAGATTCGCTAGCGTTATTAACATTGACCATTTAATCTTACCAGCAACAGAAACATGATTACGAGCGAGCGCGAAGCGCGGAGCGAGTCCTCATTGAATACCGGATTTTTTATCTCTCTTCAAAATCCGCGGTCCCTACTCCACCAATGTACCGTAACGCTATACATCCGGGTGATATTAAGTTATCTTTCTCGTTTTCGAACCCGTAGCGCGACGTCACGATTTATATTCTGCATTATATTTACGCCACCCCCACCGGGCGAATTCCAACGCCAAAAACGTTCCGGTCGGGTTTTTCGTCCCTCACCCGTGAAGCGGTGCTCATCACTCGTTGAAGCGCCGGCTATCACTCGTGAGGCGCGGACCATCACTCGTTGGAGCGCAGGCTGCTGTCATGACAGCCAGGAGGTGTCATGTCATGACGGCGCAGGAGGTGTCGGTCCTCCAGAGGTGGCGACGTCCATTGTCTGTTCCGGCTGATGGCTGGTCTGCCGCTGAGGGATCACTGTGATCGCCATCAATTACCGTGGTTAACGTCATCAATTACCGTGGTTAACGCATCAGAGTCAGACCCAGAGTCAGCTGAGCAACAAAAACACCGGCAGCGTTGTCAGAGTGTCGTTCGTAGTCGAGCTACAGACTCAGTTCTGAAGAAGAAGAGTTCTGAGTTCTGAGCTCTGAGTCTGAGTCTGAGTCTGAGTCTGAGTCTGAGTCTGAGTCTGAGTTCTGAGTCTGAGCTCTGAGTCTGAGTCTGAGTCTGAGTCTGAGTCTGAGTCTGAGTCTGAGTTACAGCGTGGACGATGACTCTCTGTCGCGGACTGTCGCCCGATGTCGCCCGATGTCGCCCGTGTGTCGCGGACTGTCGCCGCTCTGGACTGGCGTCGCGTGCGGCCACTCTGGTGTCGTGCAGCTCCGCTGTCCTACGTCAGATCCCTTCCTAACCTCTCTCTCCCTCACTGTCTCATAATTATCGTTTTGTCTCCCTGCCCTTTACCACTCTTCTTCCTTCCTTCTTTGCCTCCCTATTTTGTTCCTTCAGATATCGTCTCCTTTGGAACTAACGATTGACTTTAACAAATATATTATCCATGAATGTGGCTTGAATTATCTTTGTTATCAGGGAATATTAAGCACTATATGACCTCGACCGTCGTCGTGCTCTGATTTCCCAATGCCATCATCACCATCACCAGGAAACGTGTGTTGATCAGGGAATGTCGAGCTCAGACGTTTTGGAAGGTTCATACCTGATTGTCACTCCTGAATCCGCCCCTGATCCTACTTGAGTCCGGACCCTGGACCGGCACCTTGACCCGCCCCTGGATCCGCCTCTGAACAGTACCGAGACCGGATCCTGTATCCGCCCCTGGACCCGCCCCCTGAATCCGCCCCTGAATCCACCTCTGATCAGTACCGAGACCGGACCCTGGACCCCCTCCTGTATCCGCCCCTGGACCCGCCCTTGGACCCGCCCCTGTACCCGCCCCTGGACCCTCCCCTGGACCCTCCCCTGGACCCGCCCCCTGGACCTGCTCCTGATCCCACCCGAGTCCGGCGCCTTTCAGAGGCGGCTGATCGCCGGAGCCAGCTGAGACGAATGCCACCTGAACGTCCCAGCGATGGGTCATCGATGGGTCAGCGATGGGTCCCAGCGATGGGTCATTTGTCACCTCGGCCGTGGGACGGACACCGCGCCGCTTTTTGCTCCTTTGGTGCTGACGATGCCACGAAGAGACACAATGTCTCACTGGCAGATCGGAGACAATGTCTCACTGGCAAGTCCGAGACAATGTCTCACTGGCAGATCCGAGGCAATGTCTCACTGGCAGGTCCGAGGCAATGTCTCACTGGCAGGTCCGAGGCAATGTCTCACTGGCAGGTCCGAGGCAATGTCTCACTGGCAAGTCCGAGACAATGTCTCACTGGCAGGTCCGAGGCAATGTCTCACTGGCAGGTAAGATATTGCCCTTATCACGCAGTGGAGTTACCAGCTGACTGATAACGGTGAAAAACATCAGTTTCAGGTGGCTTTGTGCAGGGGGTAAATCCCCAAAAAGAGACAATGCCGAAATTAATCGGATTCTGTTTTCCTGTAGAAGCCGACAGAGCGCTGATATATTTAGATTGAATGATCAAATGTATCATTTTTAGCAGACTTAATTCGTTTAAGGGCATGACCCTGACTTCCCGTGTGCGAATCAAGTTCGGCTGGGAACTGAGATGTAGCGGATGATGGAACTGAGATATAGTGGGCGACGATACAACTTGGGCTGCGAGTGAATATCCCGTTTTCGTACGTTCTTGTCCCGTTCTCGTAGGCGCCGGGTGCATGTGTTGTACCCAACTGATGCCCATAACTCCAATCGCAGCGCAGCTTCTCACATCCGTGTGGTGGAACTCGCTCTGTTATGTAAACCTCATTGGCGCCCTGTTTATGTCTTTAATCAAAGTCATAAACTTCCCCGGCTCTGACTCAGTCCGGCGCGCGCCCTAACTGCGGTGTAGCCTCCGGGCGGCAGATGTGGCCGGTGGCGGGAACTCCAGCATAGCTCGCTGCCAGCGGTGTTCGAACAGTTTGTTTTCCTAGGGGCGTCTAGGTTAAACTTCCCGTTAGTACGTCAGACCTGGGGTCCGGTTGGGGACGGATGTGTTTGCAAACTTGGCACCCTGGGGGCGAGGTCCGATTTTTGTGCGGTGCAGAGGAGAACAAGGAGGAGGGGAGGACAGTGGGAGGGGTTGTGGCCCTCCTGAAGCAACTTTGAGATGGACCGACACTTTACATGTTTCTTGATATTTAACGAACGTCTAGTGCAATCTTCACCGCGATAGGTTATATATGATTACAGTATTAGATCCTAGTTTACAAGATAACGAAATTAGACGTATTTGTTAATCTGTTTGCATTTTCTTGACTTCAGCAGCCGAAACTATCTCAAGTTATCCCAGTCTGAAGACGGGACTGGTTACCGGATAAATGTGTTAACCTGACTCTCGGTGGCGATATACCAAACGGTGAACGGAGTTTGTATTGTTGATTTATCAACGAGAAGATCAAGAATCAATGTATCACGCGATCAAAAGGCATTCAAAGAACCGGACTCTACTGCTACATTGACACGCATTACTCATCGATATGAAGAGGTGATATCCAGAGGAGATATCTAACTGGTTACTTGTTCCGCCCCTTTGCACTGCTCTCCGGGAGTTGCTCCCCTTTCCACTGCTCTCCGGGATTTACTCCCCTTTCCATTGCTTTCTGGAAGTTCCTCCCCTTTATATTTGTCTCCGGAAGTTACTTCCCTATCTGTTTCTCTCCGGGACAGGGACTACATAAACAGGATGTTCTAACTCAGAGACGTAACCAATGGTTTCGAAACCGGATCAGAACGGAGACGGACAAAACCAGAGAGAGCCGGATCGAACCATTTAACCGCACCGTGCTGGACTGGACCTTTTCAGCTGTATAACTGCTTATTCTTGTCTGATGCAGTGCTGTGGACGAAATATTATCTAATTAATAACCTTGTTTTATTGCTTTATGCGATATCGATGAGCATCAAGCTACTTTTACTCTCTATTTATATTCTTTCTATGTTCAGTCACAGTATCATTTTTTTGTATATATATATATATATATATATATATATATATATATATATATATACCTGCCGGTATAACATATTCCTACAGATATACCTATAGAAGTCCAATGTTACCGACGAGTAGGCTCTCGCCATTTTAGAGATATGCTGAGCTATGTGAAGGCTATATGGGGTGTAAAAGTGCATAGTAAGAACGCTTCTTACTATGTACTTATATATTTGGGCTATGCCCCTTGCCTAATGACAAGGAAATGTTAATGATGCTTACTGAGTTATCAGCTGTGACTTTGAAACAAATGAAACTAACTCTACTGCTTCTGGCATCTTTGCTTTATGAAAAGGCAATAGGCAGGATCCGTCGTGTTAAAGTGAAACCGACACCAGGCATTGTGACTTCAACACGATACAAATTATATTGCTATTGAGTGATTTCTTACTTCATTCATCGTCTTGTTCTTTTGTTTCACTTCACTTTTTTCCCCCAGAAAACATGTTATAAGACACATTTAATAATGTATTTATTCACCTGTTTGTGTCTTCGTTATTGTTAACTTATATTGTAAATGTGATGCCCTCGTACATTCAGCCTTTGGATGGCTGGGAGCGTCGCATTTCACACATCTTTATTTCTTACGGGATGCATAGTGCATAGATACAAAATGGCAATGGCATTGACATCTCTACCAAATCCTTGAAAATGAAAAAATAAAACACACTATCAGAACCTTTCTCTAATCCTTGAAAAACAATTTTTATGTGCCCCAGAAAATCGAAAACCGCCGCCATCGGATCTCCGGATTCGAATCCGGCAGCTCGAATAATAATTGCTGAACCTCTGCCACGCGGACGGTCCTGAGATGTGGGGCAACCGTGTCTGCCTGCCAGCACCCTCTATGAATCGCCTGGCGAACTGCAGTCGGCACTGCTTCCAGTACTGTCCGATAGGGTGTAATCTGTCGCTGGTGTCGCTAACGCGTTCCCTTTCATTTCAGGTACGTTGGTTCGACTGGCTGCCGCGAGGTGGCTCTCCTGGTGAGTGTTCCACGGCCAGGAAAACGCCTGCGGTGCTGTTATGGTGTTCTGGGGTCAGACCTGGCCACCTTGAGATGAGAACGGTGGAGCTACTGGCCTGCTATTATTTAAGCCGATCTCACACAGCACAACACGCGTCAAGCCATGCAAATAGGGCACACGTACATGGTGATTAACATCCAACGTATCGCGTCTAGTCATAATAATTATTTTATGAAACTTTTCAGTTTTTCCCGTTGATGTTATCGCTGGCGTTGCCATAGTTTCGTTTGTTTATTTTTGACGATCGCCGACGCGATGAGCCATTAAGGGCGAAGTCGCACACAATAAGGGACAAATTCAAGTGCACATGCACTTAAAACAAACTTAAACATGTCATCATACTAGGGATGGCCAAGCCACCTTAGCCCAAATGAACCCAATATCAGCAAGAATTTCGTCCCGACGTTACATCTCACACAAGCCGCGTCACACTGCACATCAGTCACATCACACATCACACATCAGACCGTCAGTCACATCAGCCCGGCACAGCGGCTGCGTCAAACTGATGGACGCTGATGTGTTCCGATGTGATGTGATGATGGATGCTGATGTGGCTGCTGAATCCCGCGAAAGATTCGGGCGTTTTCCGGGAGCTCTACAGCTGTAGGATCTTGCTCTATTGCCGAGTTATCGAGTCTATCATATATACATAAGAACAATCAAATGGGAAGATGAGCCGCAAAGCCGAAACACGCAGATGTTGTGTTTATTTTCTCCTATTCTGGTATTCAAATAATGTTATTTGTCGATTGTGCGGTCAAACAATTACGACTGTAAATTACAGTTTGTATTAACAGTGTTGCAAAGCGAATGAAACATGGAACATATAATCAACTTAGCGTGTTCGCCTTCGTTTTACATTAAGACCGAATACAAACAAATTACTCGTTTTAACCTGTCTGCCGTTTTATAGTGGTGACCCGCCAACTTTGTACTTGATCATCATCTGGTGTGACTATTGCGATACGCCACGAGCAAATATCTGTCGATGATTAAGTGGCATATTACTTGCCCAGTGTCCATCAAACACTGGAACAGTAGTTGAGATTCGGGATACTTATTTGTAACTTGACGATGCACGGACTTGATGTCGATTTCACCGGCAATGGACGCGGTGTCGGGATCTGTTATAAATGCCTTCTCTTTTTCCTGCCTTTCACCGTTCTGTTAAAATTACCCTTTTTGACCATAAGCGTCGAGGTATCGCCAGTTGGTTTTAAGCGTGCGCTCCGCTATGATATATATTCTGCGATGGTAGCCGCCTGTCGGGGCTGATTGAAACCTTGTGTGCTGAATCCTCCGATCGAATTACACTCCTGTATCTGCGAAGCATTCACGTTGGATCGATCTACTTTTTAGGTTGTCCAATTTGGTGATGAAAAATGGCAATCCGAATTTCTATCCCGGAGAAGTAACTCACTCATCGATGCGTGTATCATAAACCTTTCACAGTTGACTCCTTCGGATACTTTCCGCAAATACATCCTTCGAATGCGTCACATACCGTCGAAAGACATTATTGTGTACGTCATAGTGAACATTAACATTGGAGAAGAATACAAACAACATTCACTCAAATGGATTTTTGAGTAATGCTATGATAAAATAATAATAATATCCACCCAATGTTTCATTGTCTTCAAGGGTGTAATATTATCACATCTATTTACCATTATATCCATTTCTCAAGGCGATTACCTGTGATATAGACGTCTGCTGGACTTTATATCAGCCGGAGAAGCTCCCCAACCCTTCCCCTGTGATCACCATGGCGGCACCGAGTCCAGTTTCGACCGTCCTGCCACCGAGGTCAGACTGGATGGTCGAATCTCCGATCAGTCGAATCTCCGAGTGGGGCAGCAATGGGCCATCGCAGGCCATCGCAGGCTTCTCACCATCACGGACATGGTAACCCCCTTTTGACGACTTGGATGACTCGCTGGTCGTCACCCCACCCCTCCCCTTCTCCCGAATCCCCCTCCCCTCCCCCTTCTCCGAGTACGCCGGCCGCCGCAGTGTTAAAGGGATAGTGCCACCTGCGGGAGGATTTCTAACTTCAGTAGCTTACCACTAGTGCCATCTAGGGGCTAAGTTATAAGTTTGTGTGTGCTGCTACTCGTGGTCTTAGCGCTGGATCCCGGTGTCCTATATACTGATTCCGGCTGGATCCTGGTGTCAAAGCATTTTCATTTCCATTTCAGCGACCGGAATGGCTATAATCCGTACTCCAGACTGGACTTGGAAGTACATACACACATTGCGCTACATTGCACACAATAGGTGCTGCACAAACCTCCCACCAACTCGTTAACTCGACCGCAGAGACAGCTAACGAAGCATCGTTGTATATGTATTGGTTTCGATGTTTTTTACGATAATACGGTGCCAGTGGTCTGCGGCAGAGGGAAAACAACTGTGATCGATGGTTATGCCTTGTCTGCCACCATGAAACAAGTCAGCTATATTTCTCACTTAGCTGCCCAATTACCATCACCCCCGCTCATAGCTTCCATTACTCTAGGCCAGGCAATAATCACCCCAGATCACCCCGCCCACAGGTTCTATTACTCCAGGTGAGGTAATAATCACCCGGATCACCCCGCCCATAGCTTCCATTACTCCAGGTGAGGTAATAATCACCCCAGTTTGAGAACCACTGGACTGGACGGTATGTCAGAACGGTGGCGGAGCTTCGCAGGAGGTGGTTCCAGCGGGGGCGGGGCGGCGGAGCGGTGGGTCTGGCTCAGAATCGGTGGAGGGCCCTCGAGCAGTCGTGTGGTTCAGGCGGGCGAGGCGCACGGCGGAGCGGTTGGCGTCTGGCTGCAGAACGGTGGCGGAGCCTCGCCAAGCGGTGGTTCAGCGGGCCGGGGCGGCGGAGCGGTGGGCTGGCGGTTGTTTGGTCGGCGCCAGTGATTGCCTTCGAGCCCCGCGGGATTGGCGATGCTGATCGTGCCCCGACGAGAAGCTCCTGACAGATCTGCCTCCTGACAGCTCTGCCCCGTGACAGATCTTCCCCCTGACAGCTCTGCCCCGTGACAGATCTTCCCCCTGACAGCTCTGCCCGGTGAAAGATATTCCCCCTGACAGCTGCGGCCCGCGTGCGACCTGAGCCGTGATATGGTGATACTATTTAATGGCGTATCCAGAACGGCTGTTTGTGGAGCAACTCAGAGCAAATGTTACATTTTTCGGAAAATACATCAGATTTTGTTTCCTTGTACACTAGTTAAATTACCCAAACGTGAAAGTAAACTTGGCAGGAACAATTTGCTTTAGAGTTCTTTAAATCACAAAATGTATGCATTTCCGCTGATTGCAGTCGTTTTGCTGGGACCCCTACAGTCTGTCCCTGGATCCGCCTCTGAGCCCACTGCTGTGTTACCATATGTGGCCACTCCTGCGCTGCCACATGTGGCCAATATGTGGGACCACGTAGACTCATGTGGGGCGAATAAAACAAAAAGCTTTTCTTTGACGGAAGGCCCCGGAGGGAAATTCGGAAGGCCTGCTGGCGGGCAAAACACGATTACGGCTCCGTCGGAGTTGATGTAGTGTTGGTGTAAGATGTTTGCCGGTGATGGCGGCATGCTCGTCTTATGTAATGATATCCCATTGCTCTTTGTAGGATACTGCACCGGCTATTGGTGATTTATCGTCGAAAATCGACCTTAGCCTGCTTTACAATAAGTGACAATGAGTGATGTCAGATGGTCTGGCTTGTAGACTGGTGCTGGTTTTGTAGACCCGAAGTGTAACAAAATAAACATGTGGCTTTGTTTCAAGCTTCTATTCACATATCTTTCAGTATTTACACTGGTGTTACAAAGGCACTTACTTTGCAACTTCACGAAACGTTTAGCGAAGCAGAAGCGTTCCAGCATGTTTATGCTGTATGCTTTTGATGGTGCTAGGCATCTGCTCATAGGCACTAAAGTTATCGTGAAATTACGACGTTAGCCAATGGCACAGATAACATGATAACTGGATTGGACACTCAATTTTCGGCCTCTTATTGCAGAGCCGAAATTTGAAACGGAGCTCTTAAGCTGATACACTTTATATCTTTCTAATAGAGTTTGATTTTCCATTGGGTCTGCAGTGCAGGAAATTTGTTATCTTCGCACTCCTCTGAGATGCAAAGATAAAGATGTTTAATGCTCGTTCAACGAAAAAGTGAAATAATTTGGTTATATTCATGCATCCTTCTGAGATGCAAGATAAGTGTCACGCGAGTTTTTCGAACGAAAAAGAATCAAGCACAGAACGGGAACTGACTGAATCACAAACTCTACCTAGCATATACTGGCATTGCTTCAATCTTGCATGGGTTTCCCTCGTGGAAATTTTCCGCGCGTGTTCCTGACAAAACCTCGCTCCTTCGTCGCTCGGTTTTTCAGTCACCCGCTTGGAAAATATATCCTTATCTTCCACTCTGAGCCATGAAGAATACTCTTTGTCTCGGCTCGTGCGAATGCGAGTCCAGCACCGTCATTCACTGCTATGCTTAGCAATAAGAGGCCGCAAATTGTGTGTCCAATCCAGGTATCATGTTATCTGTGCCCACGGTTATTAACACGGTAGTTACGGCGCCATTAAAACCAATCATCACAGATACTTACACCAATATGTGGCTCTGCCTCGTGGTGCGACATCTGCTTCGAGACGTAACTAACTTACTATGTGAAGAGCTTCTGTATGCGTACATGTCTGTTTCTCAATCACTCCCCGGGATCTTAAACATTGTCCCAGCCAAGCTTGATTGCTGCAAAAAGCTGCGGCCGGCATCGGGCTCGAACCCTCGACCTTTGAGTTACTGGCATAACGCTCCAACCGAACGATTCAACCAGAGAAACGCTCACGGCGTCACAGACGTCACAGTCACAGTCACAGGCGTCACAGTCACAGTTACAGTCGTCACAGATGTGCCCGTGGAACGCTCACCTATGTTAGCGTTTTTTTGTGACCGTGACCCCGCCGCTTCGCGTTCGGCAGGCCCCATCAGTTTCATCTGTATCTACGTGTACTCCTGTCGTTAAGTTCGATATCTCGGCTCCGATGTATCTGTATCAAGTTTGTGTTCTGTGTGAAGCGCGATATCTCGGGTTCGATGTATCTGTATCTCGTTTGTCTTCTTTGTGAAGTGCGATATCTCGGCTGCGATGTATCTCGTTTGTGTTCTTTGTGAAGTGCGATATCTCGGCTGCGATGTATCTAGTTTCTATTCTGAGTGAAGTGCGATATCTTGGGCTCGACATAACTGTGTCTTGTTGTGGCCCTGTCGTCGAGTGCGCTGTCTATCTATCTACGCTGCGTGTCACAGTACTGCGCCATATCGCAGTTTCGTCGCCGATAGCCCACACACCGCCTGCTCCTTGGCATGACTATGTGACTATGGCAGATTATCAGACCCCAGGGCTGGTGGGGCGCGGGGTTCAGTCGCTGCCGGAGCTCCGCGCGCGGCTGGTCTGCGTTGGAGGGCGGCTGCGACCGACTCACGACTCTCCGGAGACCGACTGGCTCGCGACTCTGATCGGGCGGTGACTCGGAAATCGGATTGACTGGAGGCGGATCTACGGGAAGCGCTGTTGGTGTTGGTGAGAAAGGCGCGCAGTGGTCATTGTCATTCAAGAGAACGAGACCGTGAGGAACTTGATCATCGTGAAGGTTTTGAGGACTTTGAGGACTTAAAGTACTCTCTAAGGACCCTGGAGACTGCAAGAGACTGTGGAACTAGCCGATAGCCTTAGGTCCGAAGACCGCACAGCGAGGCGTCGACTGGCGTCTTAGTGAAGCCTAGTCGTCTCTGGTAGTGCAAAGCACTACGCTGGTAGTGCAAAGCACTACGCTGGTAGTGCAAAGCACTGCGCTGGTAGAGCAAAGCACTACGCTGGTAGTGCAAAGCACTACACTCCACACTCCACTCTCCACTCTTCACACTCGCCGCCACTATGACCGGTGAGCCTGTAATGGCCCGGCCGAGGCACACCCTTACGAGTGCACTCCTGCCGGACCCGAATCCTCGCGAAGGCCCGCGAGGAGCTCTTCGAGGTGCCGGAGCGCCGCGCTGCTGACATCCAGCACCTGCGGGACTGGCTGGCGAAGCAACCTCACATCCGCAGCCGAACCGATGACCACTTCTTGATCAGCCTTCCTTCCGCGGCACTAAGTTCAGCTTGGAGAGGGCGAAGGAGAAGCTGGAGCTTTACCACTCGCTGAAGACACACTGCTCCTGAGATGATGGGAGGAGGGGATCCGATGGATAAGAAGCTGGCGGAAGTACTCAGGACGGGAGGCTTCGTGCCGATGCCGAAACCCCTGCCGAACGGACAGCGTCTTGGTGATTATCCGCGTCGCGGCGAGAGATCCAGATAAGTGAAGCTGAAGGGAGAGGAGGCGAGGGTACGAGGGGAAGGCAGGGAGGGAGGGAGGGAGGGAGGGAGGGAGAGGGAGGGAGGAGGAGGGAGGGAGGCGAGGGAGGGAGAGGAAGGAGGGAGGGAGGGAAGGGAGGAGGGGGAGGCCGACGCGAGGTATGGTGGAGTGAGGGCAGGCGGAGGAGGCGAGTGGGGAGGCGCAGGGTTGAGGGAGGGGTGGAGGAGACGCGAAAGGGAGGAAGGGGGAGGCCGAGAGGAGGGAAGGGAGCGAGGGAGGTGCGAGGGCTCGCGTGAGCGTCGGAGGTGAGGGAGGTATGGTGTGCGGGAGGGAGGAGAGTCGGGAGGAGGGATATAAAAAAGAACGTGGGGTGTCGTACAGGCGAGCTGGGAAAGGTTCCATGGTGTGTGTGCGTGTTTTGGCCTTGCATTTAGTATGTTTTGTTTATATTTGCTCAGTTTGAATTGTGTATTTATGAGGGTTCCATAGTAATGTCTTTCCTCTGGGACTCAATTGTTATTATGTAACACTGCTGTAATGCATTGATAATGCAACACTCCTGCTCGATAACTAAGGGCTTCGAATGAGACCTGAACCTGTACCTGGACTTAATCTAGCCTGGCCTGTATTGCCTTGTCATTCCCTTTCTGACCCAACGTGTCCGGACATTGTGGCACAGGGAATATATACTTAGGAGGTGATGATCTGACCTGACCTGACCTCACCTGGCAGGGTGTCGCAGGAAGATGATGTTTCTCGTCTCCAACATGATCTCTTCGCTGATGACTGAGGAAGACGAGGCCTTCCCACGTCAGCGGCTTCGTTGGCCTGCTGGACCTACAGGGCGCCACCCTGGCCCACGTCATGTCCATGACGCCCACCCTGGTGAAGAAGGCTGTCACTTGCATGGGACGCGTATCCCGATTCCGGCAGAAAGGCATACAACTACTACAACACGCCCGGCCAGCGAATGGACCCTGTGATCAAGCCTCTTCAGGAGCTTCATGAAGGAGAAGATGAAGAAAGAGGCTATGGTTTCACGGATCAGATCAGGAGTCCCTACACGCGGCGAATCCCGCCAGAGTGTCTGCCAGAGGAGTACGGTGGTAACGCTGGGGAGTGTGAAGAACCTGGTGGAGGACATGGTGAAGAGGGTGGAGGCGAACAGGGAGTTCTTCCTGGATGAACATGCAGTACGGCGTGGACGAGAAGCGAAGGAGGGGCAAGGAGAAAGTCGGCAGGCGGATTTGTTCGGCATTGAGGGCAAGCTTCAGGAAGCTAGAGATTGACTGAGTGGATTGGGAGAGGATTGATTGAGGCGGAGGTGGAGATGATTGCATTGAAGGCGGACTGTGGAGCGCAAATCGACTTAAGTTGATCGGTGCGCCCAAAACTCCCAATAAACAAGCAAGGATGAGGAGTACGGATTGGTGAGAAAGAGACAGAAGGGATGTTGAGAACGGGCTTTGCGCGAGAACTTGGAAGTGAGAAGTCTGGCGCTGGGTTCAAAACGATTTGACGAAGAAGTGGATTTGAACTTGGAGCTTGAGTAAAACTGACGGGCATGGTGTAGAGATTGAGATGTTTCCGTCTTTCTGTGTGGATGTTTGAGGGCTCAGTCACGGTTTATTTGATTACTGTGTTAATGCATCGGATTTTACTGCAGGTGATGCTTACATGCCTGGAAATAGCGGTGAAGAGAGATCGGATTTAACAGTTCATGTCTACATGATGCCTTAGCTAAGGGGCATGTCCAATGTCCATTGTCCTACCTGTATCAGCTGCCTATGCTACTCGAGCATAATAATGATCCCAACAAGTGGTATTGTGATATATGTTTGATTTAATCCAAACTCCAATGTGTTGTTATTAACTAATAAATGGTTTGTACAACATGTGGTTATGGATGTTTATTCATGACTATTGACGCTTGCTATTGCTTAATCCACATGTTTGTATAAGTTGATTGCAATAAGTGTCCAAACTTCTTACTTCAAGCAAAATTGCTGTTAATCCATTCTAAGTTTCCCAGTTCATGTGTCCACTCATGACATTTTTGTTAGTTATTCCCCCTTTTAACTGGATTTTAGTGCCTCAGTAATAACTATGTCTCTCTTCTTTTTGAAAAATCTTCTCCATTTTAAAATATTTATAATTGTAATATTTTGTATTTGAACCGAAAATATTATACTTCCTTTTGCTATATATGCGTATATTTTGCGAAATATGCGTATTATCTTGTGCTATATATGCGTACATTCTTTGCTATATAGCCTTATCTAAGATATTTCTCCATATCTGCTGTGTATCACAGCGCTGCGCCCAGAGGTGCCACCGGAGCATGTTCACACGGGACCGTACCTCTCCCTACCAACTGCGCTGCTTCTCTTAGGCTTGCCGGTGGAGCCTCTGTCAGGTGGCATTTTTATAACAAATATGGCGTGTTTTTTAACAAATCAAATGTGAAAGTTGTATTTTTCATTTTCATTCAAAGGGCGCCCACCACGAAAATATAGAGTGCAAACTGCAAAGCTAGTGCGAAAATGTGTGACGGTGCGCAGTAAAGATAAGACCAGAAGTGTGCCAGAGGCGCGCACAACGGTCACAGTGAATGGCCGACCCCCATTAATATGCTCTCTAAGATGAGAACCTTTCCTTGGCCCAATCTCATCAAGTGCGGTAAATGCACAAATACGGCATGCCGTAAATGGAGTGCTCAGAATACTGCAAACATTTAAGAACGGTGTTAGGTTCGAAAGTAAGTGTGGTCAAAATAGCGTATAGTTGGTAGAGTGCTAGTCCGGTAATACGGATGTTGCCGGTTCGATCCCGGGTCGCGGAAGTTTTTGCAGTTCGGCGCACCAATATGCCGTATTTACCAATTCACGGCATTTGGTGAGATTGGGCTCTTGATGAGATTGGGCCCTGCTCATGCACCAGCCACCGAACCCTCAGACAGGCTGGGGAAAAGTGCAATCACGATGCACAATGCGGGCGCCAGAACATAATCTTTCAAGTCTGCTCCGGACCGTGGCCGAGAAGGCCATCCTGCACAAAAGCTGTTTTACCTTTTGACACACAAGCTTTTTATCCCTGGACGTAGGGGCCCCTGGCTAGACCGAAAGGGTCCCCTAGGACGAAGTGAGAAGGGCCCTAAACATACCGAATGAGGCCCCTAGCCAGCACAGAGTGGGCCCCTCAGGTCACGGGGTCACGGGGCCACTTTGTTTTGGCCAGATTTGGCCCGGCGCTACCGAAACCTTTTTTACTAGCAGAGCGGGAAGTGTTCTCATGTGTAAATTATCTCGATCTGTAGATTGCATTCTGGTGTTTCGTGAGCACATCGAGAAAGTGGTTATAAAAGAGAACTAATGCAATACTTCTGTTCGAACGTGAGCACGTAGCTAGGCGTTATTTGAGAACGTTTGCTAGGCGTTATTTGAGAACGTTTGCTAGGCGTTATTTGAGAACGTTTGCTAGGTGTTATCAAACTTTACAAAAGTTAACAGTTTCAGTTCGGTCCCAGTTCAGTAAACGTTGGCCGCTTACCATCGCTTTGTAATCTTCTGCATTGTTTTGTATTGTATTGTACTGCATTTCACAACATAAGGCACATCCACATTGAGCTATGGCTCTTCCGTTCCTCTAAGTCGCCAGATTCAAACCTCGGTCCTCGGTCCTCGGTCCTCGGTCCTCCGTTCCCGGGACTCGGTCTATTTGGAACTCCGCCCTCCGTCCTCCCGTCCTCCGTCCTCGCCCTCCGTCCTCCGTCCTCCCGTCCCCGTCTCCGTCCTCCGTCCTCGTCCTTCCCGTCCTACGTCCTGCGGGACTCCGGGTCCTCGGTCCTCGGTTCTCGGTCATCGGGGGTGTTTGTTTCTGCCACCTCACTGTGAGTTGATGTCTGTCGTGGTCTATCAGGCCGCCGCCGTTATCTGTTGCCTGTGGTGCTCTATCAGCTGCTGTTGGCCGTACGGCTTTAGTGGTGTTCGGTCGGCCTTGAAACTTCACGGGTTATATAACATGGACAGGCTCTATCAGGAGATAAAGCACGATTCTCAACATAAATCGCAGCTCTATGAAGCAGGAGCGGATCCTGGTGAATATAACATGGACAGGCTCTATCGGAGATAAAGCACGATTCTCAGCATAACTCGCAGCTCTATGAAGCAGGAGCGGATCCTGGTGAATACAAATAAAACAAAATTGGAGTCGCGCCTCCCTTGACCTGCGCTGTGAGGGTGATCGGCGCCATCTTTTCTGTGCCGGTGGCGGGCGGGAGAGTCTGAGTTCACCCTTCTTATTTGGCTCCTATAGAGAGTAGGTTGAATACAACAACACCATTCGATGGCTTGTCAAAAATAATGCAGCTTCTGGAGTCATTGTTTGTCTCAGGTCAACTTTGAGATCACCAGAGGCGATCAAAGGATTTTCCCATTTTAGAACTTTGGTTCAGATCCTCCCACCACTCACACACGTGTCTTAACTCAATGAAACGTTATTGACAAAAACGTGTTGGTGACCTCAGATGACTTCAGATGACCTTGGAAGGGTCACTGAGCAAAACATATAGGTACCTGGGTTATCGAAAAGACCTATATTTACCTGATCCTAAAATAATTAGCCTGATCTGATGCGCCTTTCGGGAAAAGGAGGTATCTTTTCCCATTGACTTACAATGGGGAGTTCACGTGATCCAGCCTGACCTTAGTTACCCACATAAACTATTCGAGATATACGAATTGTAAGTACTTATGGTCTCATTGAAGCCTGGAAGTTTGAAACCCGATCGTCCGGCAAACTGTGCCTGTTGTACGACGACAATTTTTTGGAAAGGTTGTGTCACGTGACCTGGCTTGTTGACCTAACCCGAGGTGATGCTTATGGTAAAAAATGAAAAAATGTAGTAATTAATGCTGAAACAAGCACCTTTGCCGAAAACGGCGACGAGCATCTCCACTTTTTTTCTCGCTATCCTCGAAAATCCTTATTTGTGGGGGGGGGGGTCAAACGTCCCCCGACACGGCCCGGATTTACAACTGAAATCAGACGAAAGTTGGCACATTTCCTGACTTTGAACTACTCTTAAACAACTTTTGCAAGGTAAGTTGCCAGGAATGCTCAGAATCTTGTCCCAAAAAATTGACTGAAATCAGTCGAATTTGTCTGTGGCGCCCTAAAACCGCCGCAGTCAAACATGACATTGTTGTGCCTCGAGCATCACGATTCACGATCATCACTACCACCACCACTACCAGACGAATTTGAGACATGGTCGGATTTCAAATAAAGCTTACCTTGTTGTATTATCTACTTTTTACTTAAAGCAAAATAAAAAAGACGAAGGGAGTTCATTTTAATTACATTATTTATGATAAATAAAGGCTAGCGAGTTTAATGCTTTTGGGAATCTGAGGCCGTTCTGATAAAAAAGGCAGACGCTGGTTTAATTTTTTTTTAAAGAATGTGCTCATAACTCGGCGCAGGAGATGTTTACCGTCGAAATAGTGCATCAGATTAGCAGCAGCAAAGCCAAATACTTTGTAGTTATCCTACGCTATGCCCAAACATAGCAAATTTATAGCTCCTTGGGCCATTCTTTAAAAAAAACAGCGGTGGCTCGATTTTTGTAAGAACGGTCTCAGGTCTGTGGATTTGACCACTGTTTTAATTTTGCCCGTCATCAGTTTGTTTAAGTTTTTTTTTGTAATGATAAAAAACGCTTTATGAACATTTGTTTAAGTTTCAAATTGGCAGGGAAATTAATCCCACCTACTGTAATTTTTTCTATAATTTGTGGTCTCTCTGAGTTTGTCATGGTAGCGCTATCCAGGGTGAAACACGGCGGTACGGTCGGCTGCTGCTGCTCTGTTTCTCGAGCCCGCACCTTTTATATACGGCCTTGGTCCCAGCTCCGACACCGCAGCGTTTTCATAATTTCATTTTTCGATGCCTTTTAAATGAAGTGCACAGTTATATGTGCAAAGCTTCAGACACATCCATTTAACAGTTGAAATTTGCAAAGAATTAAACATATTAAAACCATGATTACGGTCGGTCTGGGCCACGCCTGCTTGCTTCCTCAGTTTTGAATCTCTGTCCCGTAAAGATGCATTGATAATGGAATCTTTATATACCTAGCTATCGCGATGAAGTGTCTTCCAGTGAGTGGAATTAAACCACTTACTTAAAACAAACGACGCTATTTTACAGGTGAAAGGTGGTAATACATAATACCACACGGGGCCGCGCAAATATTGATTTAGGACTGAGGTCTGCGCTGAATATTCCGACCGAGACCGAAGGTCGAGTGCGGAAATTTAAGCACGAACCCAGGTCCCAAAGAATAGTTCCGGTCCAATTGTGGCATTCTTTTTATTATATGCCGTTTCTCACTGTTTATTTTCACTCTCGTTAGTTTACCTTTTTCTATTTTTTGCTTACACTTGTTATCTCACTCTTGTTTTTCACTCCGGCTGTTTGTTCTTACTCTTTATTTTCACGCTTTATTTTTACTCCTTAGGATTTTTATTCGCTCTGTATACCATCTGCACCAGATTCGGGAAAACGTTTCGGCACGTGGCGGGCGCCGGGCATGTTTTCCCCAGATCAAATAACATTGAGCTGAAATGCTCACCACCTTCGCGTGCTAACTAGTGATGTCATTTTCCCAAAATTTCCTGACCAAAACCAATCCAATACCAAACAGGGAGTGCATTTGTTGTCCAAATAAATTCACCGGATTTTTGGTTTGTTGGCCAAAAGATGTTCCAAGATTGTTGGAGACCGATCTTCATTTAACCGTTTTCATTTACTTATTTAAACAAGATTAAGCTGACCGAAAAGTGTCCAAAAATTTATAAGCCTGACCGACCGATTACCGAATCGGTCACACAATTTTTCGGTAGCCAAAATTTTAGTTACCGATCGACACCACTAGTGCTAACGTTAAAGGACCTCGGCTTATGGTAAAAGCTTGTGTTCGCCCAGAGGGTGGAATTGAACCACTACGACGCTAGTCGTCTACAGGTTTGAAGCCTGCACACCGGACCACCGATGCTCATCTGGGCGACAAATTGCAGTCTACATGCTCATTATATACGGGACTGTAGTAACATGGTCCTGTTCATAGTTTCAAAATATCCTTGCTTCTAAGAGTCTAAGAACTTGTTAATTTGACAAATCTGCGAATATGTTTTAGGTGTGAAACATGTTCCCCCGTTCGATTATGTTGTCGATTATTGCGTCCATTGCGTTGTTTCTGCTAGAGCTGCAATGCAAGCAATATCCCGACACCTAGTGGCGGGTGGGTGAACTAACCTGCCGGCCGGCCGGACGGACGCTGGGATCCCCAAACAAACCGCCGCACTCCGGCCTCCGACAGCCTTGACAATGCAATGACTCAGCAGTTAAAGATCAAATGTCGAGCGGAACCGATTGTAACCCAATCGGTTTGAAGAGGACTTATCGGTGTTTGGTGGTGTATCATCTGGCGGCCATTGGCGTCGAAAGTGGGGGACGGGGAGACGCGTCTGTCCCCCCAACCACGGTAAGCAGGGACGTGTCCCCCTTAAGTTCTCGGATTTAAACATTATGCCTATAGGCGTTGCATGGAAAGAATCGACTTCAAATGCCTACGCCACCCACCCCCAACTCACCCACTCCACCCCTCAGCCACCCACCCCCAACTCACCCACCCCACCCCTACGCCACCCACCCCACCCCTACGCCACCCACCCCCAACTCTCGGCTCGTGGCAACGACCCTGGATCTGGCTGGCTGTCCTGGGCTTCATAATAGAAGGGATTTCGATGCGGCTTCCATTTGCCACTTAATCATTTTTTATCATAGGTAGGTAAAGAAACGGCTAGGGGCCATCACCTCCACTTTCTGCTTCTAATGTTGGCTCAACTCTGTCATTTTATCAGGTAAATTAGAAGGGAAACAGGTGCACTTAGACGATAATTGTATCGAGCACAAAAACAGCAAATACATGTTTAGGGGATAAAGCGGAAGGTGGTTTATCTAACAGAGAAATCACATTTTCACGGCGCCCCCAGTCTACATTTCATGACGCTCCCACATTACCTGTATTCGATTGACAAGCATGCGGAGCTGGACTATAAACTCGACTTAACGTGCCATCTATGCACAAACACATTTGTGTAATGTATTGTGACGGGCGCGCCAGGTAGTGCGTGTATGATTACCACCACTGGTGACAGGGGCATCACGACCTGGGTAGGGGGTATCATCATGTGAAGGGGCATCACTGATTTTTTGGCAATATATATATACCTATATATATATTAAATATATATAGTATATATAATATAATATATATATAGTTATTGTGATATATATATACATAGTATATATATATAGTATAATATATATATATAGGTATATAATATATATAAATATTATATTTATATATGTATAAGTATACATATGAATATTCAAATATGAAACCAAGATGCACGTCTTACAAATATGCGTTTCTGTTTGCTGACGCTGTAAGGTTCTTGCATTGTTAATTCGTGACGGGAAGCAGGGGCGTCGGAAGTACGTGTTCAAGTTGGGGGCGAACTTTTGGGCGGACCTGATTCACCAGTCTGGTGACCATTACCATGGCTGGGTGACCATATTTATGCCATGCATTCCTCCACGCCACCGCGTGGTGACTCGCGAATTACGCGTGAATGTGTTATGCTCTGTGATTAGCGATACGCATGTGGTGATTACGCGGTGTGAACTCGCGTTGGACAGCCACCATGGCAAGTAGGGTATGGTCCTGTTCTGACTTTCAGGACAATTACATGACCCGTTGTACTTATGTGATAATTTATAATAATTACGTATATGAAGAGAGATTCAAATTGGCGTGATGCTTACTGATAGTTATCAAAAAGATAAAACAGAGTAAGTAATTAAATAATATTTTATGTACGGCGCTTCGTCAGCTGACAGCTAAGGATAACATTTAAATTGTCATGTCATGCAGATCATATCATGTCTTTATGATTCTAGCATTTAAATGATCATACCATATTATACAATTATTAATTATGTTTTATCTTCTTGAGAACTATCAATGAGCATCAGGCTAATTTTATCTCTCTTAATATTGTGACCATGCTTAGTCTTAGCATCCAGTTTGTTAAAACAATACATATTTGGCCTTATAATTACATGACAATTATAATATAATTGTTTTATATACGACAATTATATCGTTATTGTAATGATGACAATTGCATGGCTCTTTGTAGTTGCATGACAAATATATGACACATTTGAATTATATGCAAATTATACGGCCAATGTAGTGATATGTCAGTGGTATGACCTGTCGACCATTTCCCGTACCAAATACCGTCACCTGTCGTCGCCCAACACTATTCTTCCCCACTGCGTCGTCTGGTTATAGCCATTACAATCACAGCACTATATTTCCCCCATTGTGTCGTCTGGTTATAGCCATTACAATCACAGCACTATATTTCCCCCATTGTGTCGTCTGGTTATAGTCATTACAATCACAGCACTATACTTCCCCATTGCATCGTATTGTTATGCTCATTACAATCGTAATGATGGGTAATATGGCCTCAGGCGTTGAATATAGTACACTCCCGATTGTTATCAGTGCCCCAGTGAGATGTATCGATCTGGATGTGAAATGACACCCAAATGTGAATAATTTTTAATTCTCCTTATTTGAGTTGGGAATGAAACACTCCCAAATTACCAATGGATCCGCTGATTCTGACAACAGTATTGTCTAAAAGTGCATTATTTAAACGAAAACTATTCAACTTTTTATGTAGAAAATCATATTGTGCCGTTTTGTACTTAATTTTCGCTTCCATTGTATTTCTTTGCTCTAACTTTCCACCGTTGCACCCAATCAAACAATGAATTTGTGGACACTAGAGTGTCACAGAAGCACGGCGTCGCGGTGTTACCGGTCTGCGCTGTGGCGTTAACGCCTGCTCTTTGCATGTACCAATCGAGCTGAGCGTGTCTAGGCACCCCGTTTTATGTCCCTGTTTATGGCCTGTAACATTGACACACACCGGCTATCACACAGCGGTATATGACAGCATTACAGGCTGCTTAGTGCTAACTCTGCATATGGGCACCTGTCACGGTACAAAGCTATATACGTCCCACTGTATATCGGACTGGATCCGATGAATCATTCGCCGCACTTGTGCGTCCCACTGTATATCGGACTGGAGCCAATGAATCATTCGCCGCACTTGAGTTGAGCCTATGCTAACGAGCTTCAGCTGTTCCAGGCTCATGCTTCGCTGTTTCAAGTTACAAATTAATACTATCTGTTAGCAGGATTGATGTGTATATGCACACTAAATTAATGCATATTGCATAACAGAAGTTAACTACATGTAGAATATCAGTGTGAAAGAAGTATTGATGGAACGCTAACATGCATCTTTGGCGTTACACTTTGAAAATCGGAGACAGAGGGAAGTTTCTGCTGCGAGGGACATCCTCGTCCTCTGTTTATGGAGGAGGGAGGACTAAAGCAGGAGATATGGGATTTATGCGATGGGTTCTGAATAATATCGTACCGATTGTTTGGTGTGCTACCTCGTTCTACCTCGTGGTACCTGGTGGTAGCACACCTAAGATATGTGTTATTTCAATGCTACGCGGAGCTGCCCCATGCAGCCTCGCTTGGTAAAACTTCGGTTCGGCCACTCCTCCTCAGGAAGCGTTGAAGCAGGCTTTGTAGCATGGCAACTATACTATGGCGGAGCATAGCTTCAGTGTTGTCACATTCCTGTGTTGAGCTTACACAACTCTACATCAGCATGCATCTATCGCCCGGGACACACACCACACATCTCAACACAGTCCTCTCCCCCCTCAGTGCAGTTATATCTCGTATTCCTACCGACTCTCAGAACCGCCGAGAATATTCTGCTCCTGTTCGAATACCGTGTCGCGTAGTCGACATCAAGACCCGCTGTTTGGCGTGCATGCCGTTCCGAGGGAGATGGCCGCTTCGCCGTGTGGCTACCTCCACTGTGACGTCTGTCAGGCTGGAGAATAGGACACACGGCAAAGACGCCGCTGCTGGCGGACCTTCCGCGCTCCCTGATCATCCCCCGTCTCCGTTTCGAACTGGTGTTGGCCTGAGGAAACTCGTAAATCGGCATCCAGTTGGCAAGAGTTAGACTCAGTCATAGAAGAATGAGGGATGCAGGCCTACAGACGGCAGTTTGATCCAGATATTTCCGGTTGTCAGACGGAGAAATTGCCGGCTTTACTGCTGCTTAGCGAAACTTTCGGCAGAAACTTCGATAATGGGGTCTCATTTGAAGGTTCTGCGAAAAGATCCGTTGTTCGCTTTTCAGTTGTGTTGTTCGTTTTTGGCCGCCGTCGTAGAAGGCGTATTGGAGTTTGTTTTAAAGCATGGCAAGGCATCTATCGTCTGACCGATTTGTCAACTTCATCAATATTTCCCAAACAAGATATGTATATTGTATAATGCATATCATATCCCTTCAACTATTGTCATAATCAGTTGGAAGCTCGCTCAATAAATCAGCAAAGGGGGCTTCTCATTATGTTCGTCCTGGTGACACGCATTTGACACAATTTCCATCTGTCGGCGCATCATTTTGCCATCTGTGATGGTCGGCAGATATCCTCACCATTGTTATTTCACCTTTGTCAAAAGAGCCTATGAACATGCCAAATGGGCCCATCGCCTGCACGGAGGGAGCAAACCTTTTCATCCGTTCTTCTGGGTCCTTTCAACGTTCGGGAATGGACGCTTGCAATCAACGCTCGGAAATGTGCCCTTTCAACGCGTGGAAATGGCCCTTTCGAGGCGCCCCCCCCCTCTCCGGGCGTAATCCTGGCTACTTGCCTGGTGCATGGGCCTCTCTGAGGGTCCTGGTCCAATCCAGCTCATTGAAAGTTGAATAAAAAATTAGCGCTACAAAGTCAAATTGCCGAAATCCGTAGAGATTGTCAATATCGATGGGGGGGTGGGTCAACGCTTGGGAAGGGCCCTTTTGAGCCCCCCCCCTCCCTGGAGGAAATCCCGGCTACGTGCCTGGCATTATCAATACACCTTTACGACGTCACCATTACCACTTAATGTGTCATGATTATCACAGTCTGACGCCATTATTGACGATTGAATACGTCATCGGCGCCGTATTTTGACGTCATCGGCACCGTATTACGACGTCAACAGTGCCGTATTACGACGTCATCAGCGCCGTATTACGACGTCATCGGCGCCGTATTACGACGTCACAGTATCGTGAAGTCGTGAGTACCGTGTGATGACCTCAGACCGACGATGGTGATGACGCCGGCAGGCCGCCGTCGATGGCGACGGACCGGGGTCGTTACCTTATACCTTATATGGGTCGTTACCTTATACGACGGGCGGAGAGAGGGGAGGCTGCCGTCGATGGCGACAGCGGGCGGAGAGGGGGATGATGGGGGGCAGGACGGGACGGCTGTGTCTGGGCTGGAGAAATGTTGGAAGTTGTGATGGGGAGGAGAAGTTACACGAAGGGAGAAAAGAAAATAAAAGTGTGTGAAAGTGTGTGTGAAAAGAAAAGAAAAGAAGTTACTCGAAGGGAGAAAAGGGAAAAGTCTGGCCATTGAGCATCGGCAACTGTATTGATTATGGTGATGTTTGACTGTGAACAGAGTCAACAATGGATACGATAGATAAGTTTCATAAATACAAATCCTACACACGTCTTGTCTTACATCATCTTACGTAAGTCTTATATAAATCATACGTACGTCATGCATAATATCCTTCGTAGGTACACGTCTTACATAAGAGGAGGCATATCTGCCTTCTCTTATGTAAGACGTACAGTCTCTTCACTATGTATGTTCCGGAGTAACTAGGTGGCGCTGTGGGTGGTCGATATCAAACGGCATCAACCGATTAGGGTGGTACCAATATATGTGACCCGCAGCTGTGGGTAGCATATATGGGTACACTCCTATTCGGTTGAAGCCATTTTACCACGACTACAGCGCCACCAAGTTACGTCAGAACATATGTAGGGCCTGTTCCCGTCGCACCTCTAACCTCCTCAAAGTTGCTCCCATTTGGTCCAGTTGTATTATTTAACACAGAGCGGTTGCAGTTGGCGCAACCTAGAGAAGGCTAGAGGCGGTTAGAGGCGCGACGGGAACAGGCCCATAGTGAAGAGACTGTACAGTCGAGACCATATGTTCTGTCCACTTCATCGACACCACGCGATGACGATGCGCTCGGCGAATAAATCTTTCGAGAAAACGGCTGGTAGCAGTCGTTTCAGTGCACTATTCGAATAAACCCTCCATTTATCTGGGTCGATCTTTGTTTTCGTCTGCCAGAAGCTATAGCTTTTAAAGTATTGTTAAGCCTCGCTTAAGCGCACCCGTTTAATTTAATGTCAATATTGTCCGTCGGTGCTATCTGTCGGTGCTGCACGCAGTGAAATCTAATGCAACTATTTATGCCCTCGTCTCTGATATCGGGGGCGAGGACTATAGTAATGGCATAAGACTCCTCTGCGTGCAGCACCGACAGACAGAGACAAAGGCAGAGGTGGTGTCAATGAAGTGGACACAAGGACGCATGAACCGGGTGGCGGGGGGGGGGGCAGCCGCCCCCAAACATTTTCAGGTTTTAACATTGCGCCTATGGCGTTGCGTGGAAAGAATCGTCTTCAGAATGCCTCCCCCCCTATCGGAAGGTTCCGGCGCCCCTGAGTTAACAGAACATATGGTCTCGACTGAACACATCGCACGCACACACACACGCCTCCCCCTTCCCACACCCCTCCCCCTTCCCACACCCACACACACGACAAGCCAACCAGCACTGACCTTTGACCTATCAGCAATCAGATTCGCTGTTCCTGTATGTGTCTTGCCGTCTAAACCTCTCCGGCTAATGTTACGTATGTTAGATATGGAATGAGAAGCGGGGGGGGCGTCCACTATGGAACTGACGTGATGGTTTATCATTGTGGTGGTGTTGATTTCATCGGCAACCTCTAATCTAAGCTATTATATCTGCATGGATGTTTGCAGCTACAGAGCACAGCGTAGTGGATATTCTCTAGATTAAAAGGAAGCATGGGTTTGAAACTCAGCACGAGTATTTGTCGCCTGGATTGATTATCTGTTTGCTGTAATTCGCCCCCAAAACGTTGAACATGATTTTGTCCCTAGCCAGGTCGCAGGATTGAAGGATTTCGCTTGGTTATGCAGATTTCACAGTGCTGCGGTCTTTGAGTTGGATTTTACATTTTTCATTTGTCTACGTCATTGTATGTTTCTAGTGTAAATTGACTGCACGGTTGAACAGAAGCGGCAAAAGTGATACCCTTGTATAGTGCATGCTATGATACAATTCTGATAAAAACTGTCTTTAAAACAAAAATCGAGCAAATCCTCACACGAGTTTCAGAATTATGGTTGAAGTGGCTGCTCTCGGCTAGCACTGCGCCCCTCCCCTCCCCTCTCTATCGGTCCCCTCTAGCCCCTGACTGTGTTAGAAGTGGGCTCGCTCTCTCCCCATCTCCCCGTCCACCTGTCCCCACATCCTTGTCACATCGCATCACACATCGCATCACATCACACATCGCATCGCATCACATCACATCACACATCACATCACATCCGTATCCTAGGGCCCGGATCGCTCTGTCAAAAGCGCAAGCGCAAGCTCCATAGCCCCTATGCAACGATCTGCCCACGTGGGGCTTGCGTCGGGCAGAACGTTGCATAGGGACTATGGAGCTTACGCTTGCGCTTTTGACATAACGATCAGGGCCAAGGTCTCCCGTTGCCCTAGATAACAAACACTCCTCATTTCTAGGAGTCGACTGGAGACGTGTCGGGTGCCCTCACGGCTGGTAGTGTGGAGGGACACTACGTCTGTGTGGAGGGACACTACGTCTGTGTGGAGGGACACTACGTCTGCCAACCAGAATAGCTGCGCGTTTATTGACGTTGTCGCGTCTGTTTTTCACGGTTTACCCTGGCAAACGCGCGTCTGCACGCAGATGAGGCCGAACACTCCGCGTCTCCAGACAATGGCGGTCTGTGTGCCGTGTTTGTCTGTTTG
>VOPJ01006063.1:0-28858 GCA_014673585.1 Semibalanus balanoides
CGGCTCTCTCGGCTGCTGTGGCCGCCTGTGATCTGTCCTGGCCGTGTGACGGCTCTCTCGACTGCTGTGCCCGCCTGGGATCTGTCCTGGCCGTGTGGCGGCTCTCTCGGCTGCTGTGGCCGCCTGGGATCTGTCCTGCCGTTGTGGCGGCTCTCATCGACTCTGTGGCCGCCTGTGATCTGTCCTTGCCGTTGTTGGCGGCTCCTCGACTGCTGTGCCGCCTTGATCTTGTCCGGCCGTTGTGGCGGCTCCTCGACTGCTGTGCCCGCCTGGGATCTCCTGGCCGTTGGACGGCTCTCTCGACTGCTGTGGCCGCCTGGGAATCTGTCATGGTACGCCGTCCTGCAGAGGACCGCCACCGGAGAGTTTGCTGTGTGCGGTGTGATGTGGTGGCGAACTTCTGCCAGCCGTGTGGTGACCCGGCTGAGCGGGCGGCGTCCCGCGGCCCGCGGCCCGGTGACACTCATCTGTCCTGTCCTGCCGCGTCAGATGCAGCAGCACAACAGCGGCGCCGCGCCTGCAGGCTGGCCTTGACGGTGGACCGGCCGGCCTTTTGCAGCGTCCGTTACACTTACGGCACTCACACCTCTCTCTCAGCCGGAGACGCGCTGGGTCCGGAGACCGGCTTAATCCAGCAGCCGTACAGTCTGTCGTAAAAGTATCGCTCATCTCAGAAGGTAGCAGTACCGTGGTCCGTCGCACTCGGAATGTTTGAAGTGGCCCTGACTGGGGGAGGAGACGGGTCACTCCATGAAGGAATGTCAGCTGTGGCGACGCGTCACAGCTTGTCGGCGCGGCGACCAGTGGTGGATCCACCCCCTCCCTTGAACCGATCAAAGGGGCACAATGGCCCGGGGGATCCCCATATAGGCGATCGAAGTAACTCGAAACTTTTTTTCACTCCCCTTCTAGACAAAGTGCAAGTAAAGAAGTAATAAAACAACAACGCAGGGCCTGAGGGGCATTCTGACCGCCTGAGGGGCCCTCTTGCCGCCTGAGGGCGCACTCTGGCCGCCTGAGGGGCACTCTGACCGCTTGAGGGGGCAGCTGACCAGCCAGCGCTACTAACCAGACAGCGCTACTAAATTTGAATAGGTACACCTGTAACAGTAGTATTACTTGTTGTTTAGCGCCGCCAAGCGGTGCGAAATAAATGTATGGGTTTGCCTGTTAAAATCTAGAAATATAGGCGATGGGCCTTGTAGAATGTAGATGATAAGAAACTAAAAATGGCATTCATTACATTCAGCGTTACCGGTTACGACGAACCGAAACGGGCCCCTGTGTCTGGGCCGGGAGCCGGTGTCAGTAGATTCTCTATGCCTGATGGCGGTCTTGCGGCAGCGGAAACTGGCCGTCCAGTGCCCGGCCCGCTGACGAAACACCGCCTCTTCATTCTGACTAGGTGATGCAACCGATAGAATAATGGTAAGGAAATCAGGGTATGGACGCGATGACGAGCTGATGAGCGGTGCCAGTCGCTCGTCACGCTAGCTTATGCCGAAAACAAAACCCCATGGAAGGAGTGGAGATTCAGGCCAAATGTGTAATGCGGGAACTGGTATTGCACCTGGAATAGTTGTGCCAGAGCCCAGAGATACGTATGTATCACGCTTCTGCAATATTGACGCCGTCAAGCGGTAACAAAAAGACCGCCAAAGCTTCGTTACTGGTAGTGGTAACAACGCAGTGGCGGCAGTGGGCGGCGCGTTCCCTCCGCGCCGAAGGCAGGGAAGGGCAGCGAAGACAGGTCAGTTTCGGTGCCGAAGACGCGGACATATGACTGGTTACGGGGCTGGAATCTGACTAAGCTGCCCTCAGGCCAGGTGCCGCCCTCAGGCCAGGTGCCGCCCTCAGGTCAGGTGTCTCCGTCAGCTCAGGTGCCGCCCTCACGTCAGGTATCTCGCGTCAGGCTTCAGGGTTGCCGCCCTCAGGTCAGAGGTGCCGCCCTAGCTCAGGTGCCCGCCCTCAGCTCAGGGCCGCCCTTCAGGTCAGGTGTCTCCGTCAGGCCAGAGGTTGCCGCCCTCAGGCCAGGTGTCTTCGTCAGCTCAGGGTGCCGCCCTCAGTCAGGTGTCTTCCGTCACTCAGGTGCCCGCCCCTCAGGTCAGTGTTCTTCCGGTCAGCTCAGTTGCGCCTCAGGCCAGGGTCTCGTCAGCTCATGGTGCCGCCCTCAGGTCAGGGTGTCTCGTCAGCTCAGGTGCCCCGCCCTCAAGGTCAGGTGTCTCCGTTCAGCTCAGTGCCGCCCTCAGGCCAGTGTCTCCGTCAGCTCAGGGTGCCGCACCTCAGGTCAGTGTCTCCGTCAGCTCAGGTGCCGCCCTCAGGTCAGTGTCTCCGTCAGCTCAGGTGCCCCGCCCTCAGGTCAGGTGTCTTCCGTCAGCTCAGGTGCCGCCCCAGGTCAGGTGTTCTCCGTCAGCTGCAGGTGCCGCCCTCAGGTCAGGTGTCTCCGTCAGCTTCAGCGTCCGCCCTCAGGTCAGGTGTCTCCGTTCAGGCTCAGGGCCGCCGTCAGGTCAGGGTCTCGTCAGCTCAGGTGCCGCCCTCAGGTCAGGTGTCTCCGTCAGTTCAGGTGCCGCCCTCAGGTCAGGTGTCTCCCGTCAGCTCAGGTGCCGCCTCAGTCCAGGTGTCTCCGTCAGGTCAGGTGCCGCCCTCAGGTCAGGTGTCTCCGTCAGGCTCAGGTGCCGCCCTCAGGTCAGGTGTCTCCGTCAGCTCAGGTGCCGCCCTCAGGTCAATCAAGTGACGTCATCAGAAAATGTAACGTCTTCGGGGAAGTTGCCACCTTCAGGCCAGGTGCCGCCTTCAGGCCAGACGCCTCCCTCAGACTAGATGCCGCCCTAAAGCCGAATGGTGTCCTGAGACCAGGCGCCGCACTCGGACCATGTGCCGCCCTCGGGACACGTGCCGCCCGCGGGACAGGTGCCGCCCTCAGGTCATGTACCGTCCTTGGGCCAAGTGTTGCCCTCGGACCATGTGCCACCCTCAGGTTAATCATGTATTTGACTCAACATCCACAGAGCACCCGCGGGTACGGTGTACGTACGGTGTATGTACGGTGTGTTCTGATTTGACCATGGACTTGTGATGCACTGACTATGTTGTGTTGTAAACTTTGAAAAGTAACCGAACAAAGCCTCGGGAAAGATGACTCAGCAGGAAACGTTGTCAGTGGGGCCTCGATGGGCAGGCTTCACACAGCAGGTGTCTGCCGTCTGGGGCTCGTCACCGGCTCCGTCTGGGGCTCTCACTCGACTCAGCGGCTCGATCCACTATTCGGTCAACGAGCAAAGTGCCCTCCCCCCAGACCTTGGTGGGCCCATTCAGATCTTAGTGGCCCCCTCAGACCGCGGTAGTCCTTTTGACCTTGAAAACAAATGTAGGCCAGAAGCAGGGGTGTCATTTTCTGAAAATGACTGGGGGGCCCCAATGCTAACTTTATAGATTATAATTCAATTCTTACCATGCAACGCCATAGGCCTAATGTTTAAAATTTGAAGCCATTGGGGGCCCGGCCCCAAAAAAGTATACAAATCGACATCCATGCCAGAATGAACCCTTCTAGTCCAAAATATGCCTTTCACATGCCCAAATGGGCCTCTTCAAAGCATAATTGTCACTCTTCAAGCCATAATGGGCCCTGTGGAGGTCAAAGTGGGCCCTTTAGAAGTCAGGCTCGTCCGTCTGGAGGTCAGAGTGGGCATTTTTTCCTGTGATTTGTTCGAAAACTGCTGAGTGAAATTCGTTTGGAATCACCTTGATCGGCTATGGTCCCCGTTCGGGCTATTGGGCCCTTTCGAGGTTCTGGAGGGGACTTGGCCCCAGAGCCCCATGACACTTGTATGCTTCTATAGAAAGCCCTCGAGCTTGCGAACAAAAGCGCATCAGTGCTGCAGACTGATGCGCTGTTGTCCGCTCTGACTCATATGATGACCGCTCTGACTCATATGGTGAGTGCGGACTGCGGACACTACAGGACGAGGACAAACACCAGCAGCCAAAAGCTGGCGCTCGCACGACCGGCCAGTTTGATTGCTGGCCGCTGTGACCGGCCAGTTTGGGATGTGCTCGGCCGCCCCATGTGTGACTGGCCGTTTGATTGTGCTGGCCGCTGTGTGACCGGCCGTTGATGTGCTGGCCGCTGTGACGGCCAGCTTGTGGCTGGCCGTTTGATGTGCTGGCCGCTGTTATGAACTGACCATTTGATGTGCTGGCCGCTGTGTGACTGGCAAGTTTGATGTGCTGGCCGCTGTGTGACGGCAGTTGGTGATGTGTGGCCTCTGTGTGACTGGCCAGTTATGATTGCTTGGCCGCTGTGTGACTGGCCAGTTTGATTGCTGGCCGCTGTGTGACGCGAGTTTGATTGCTGGCCGCTGGTCTGTGACTGGGCCGTTTGATTGCTTGCCGCTGCTGTTGCCGGCAGTGTTGATGTGCCTGGCCGGCTGTGTGACTGGCCAGTTTGATTGCTGGCGCTGGACCGGCCAGTTTGATGCTGCTAGGCGCTGGTGACTGGCCAGTTTGATTGCTGGCCCTGTGAGCCGGCATGTTTGATTGCTGCTTGCTGTGACCGGCCAGCTTTGTTGCTGGCCGCCTGTGTGCCGGCCAGTTTTGATGTGCTGGCCGCTGTATGACTGGACCAGTTTGATGGCTGTGCCGCGGGTGACTGGCGTTTGATTTGCTGGCCGCTGTGTGACGGCGCTTGATGTGCTGCCGCTGTGTGACTGGCCAGTTTGATTGCTGGCCGCTGTGTGATGGCCAGTTTGATGTGCTGCCGCTAGTGACCGGCCAGTTTGATGTGTGGCCGCTGTGGACCGGCCAGTTCTGATTGCTGCTGCTTGACCGGCAGTATTGAGCTGGCGCTGTGTGGACGGCCAGATTTTGCATGTGCTGCACCGCTGTGTGATGGCCAGTTGATTGCTGGCCGCTGTTGTGACCGGCCAGTGTGATGTTGCTGGCCGCTGTGTGACTGGCCGTTTTGATGTGTGCCGCTGTGACCGGCCAGTTTGATCTGGCTGCTGTGACGGGCCAGGTTTGATTGCTGGCCGCTGTGTGACCGCCGGTTTGATGTGCTGGCCGCCTGTGTAGCTGGCCAGTTTGATTGTGGCCGCTGTGTGACCGGCCAGTTTGATGTTGCTGGCCGCTGTTGACTGACCAGTTTGATGGTTCTGGCCGCTGTGTGATTGGCCAGTCACTTGATGTGCTGGCCGCTGTGACCGGCAGTTTGATGCTGGCTGCTGGTGGACCGCTATCCTTCCTTGTCGTTTGCCGGCCGTGACTCGGTACTATTGGTTCCAATACGCGTCCCGCTGGGTTTTGCCGCATAGCAGTTAAAAGGGGGATAGAGCCGTATTGGGAAACGTATGTGAAATTTGATGTAGGAATGCAGTGCCACTCATACTGGCACGAATCTCCATCATGCGCATACTTTTCCCAGGCGGTATATTCCCTTTATTGCTGTGCCCTCATCAGTGGGACGTTGATTTTGAACCAATGTACAATGTCTGGTGCAGCTGGGTAGCGGGCAGTGGCGGCGCGGCAGGGACGATCAGAACCAATGGACAATGTGTGGTGCAGCTGGGTAGCGGGCAGTGGGCGGCGGCAGGGACGATCAGAACCCAATTGGTAACAATGTGTGGCGCGCTGGGTAGGGGAGTGGCGCGGCAGGGACGATCAGACAATGGTACACTGTGTGGCTGCAGTGGGTAGCGGGCAGTGGCGCCGGCAGGGAACGATCAGAACCAATGGGTACAATGCGGTTGGCTGCAGCTGGGTAGCGGGCGTGGGCGCGGCAGGGACGATCAGAACCAATGGTACAATGTCTGGCTGCAGTGGCTAGCGGGCAGTGGGCGCGGCGGGACGATCAACCAATGGTACATTGTGTGCTTGGCAGCTGGGTACGCGGCAGTGGGCGCGGCAGGGGACGATCAGAACAATGGTAAACAAATGTGTGGCCTGCAGCTGGGAGCGGGCAGTGGGCGCGGCAGGACGTCAGAACCAATGGTTTAACCAATGTTCTGGCTGCAGCTAGTAGCGGGCAGTGGCGCCGGCAGGACGATCAGACAATCGGTACAATGTCTGGCTGCAGTGGGGGTAGCGGGCAGTGGGCGCCGGGCATTAGGGAACGATCAGTCGCATGTATGGTCGTGATCTCAGTCAATAAGGTCAGCCAAGTCTCTGTTTTACCGCAGCAGAGCAACAGGCTCGTGTACCCTGTACGTGGCGAGTCTGTTCATGTCACATAGAAGTCATGCTCTATAATATTAGGATATGTCGAAAGTTACTCGATCATTTTGTAGCCCTTAGTATTTTTATCTGTTGGTGTTTTTTATTACATTTTGCTTAAAAATGATCTGTGTACGGCTGGTTAAGATTTGGCTGAATTTTTCGTCAAACTCGTGTGTACTTAGTGACGTCATCTAACATCTTTATCCCAAATGTGTCGTCGAAATTACTTTTCTTGCACGGAAAACGTAATGTAGGAGAAGGTGCCTGAAGTTTTCGCGTCGGTAGCGCTGTTCGTTTTTGAGTTATTACCAAATTTAGTCAGGGGGCGTTCCCCCCCCCCCCAAAGGCGGTCTGGAGACCAAATCCTAAAGTCTCACACAATTCTGAAAACTCATCAGATTTTGCTTAGTTATGCATGACTTGTCTTGGTAAAAGTTGCTTAGATTTGCGGCCTGCTCTGTACCGTGTCACGTGACGGCTGACGGCCTGCTCTGTACCGTGTCACGTGACGGCTGACCGTGTCACGTGACGGCTGACAGCCTGCCTGTACTCGCTGTCACGTGACGGTCGACGGCCTGCTCTGTTACCCGTATCACGTGACGGCTGACAGCCTGCTCTGTACCGTGTCACGTGACGGCTGACGGGCCTGGCTCTGTACCGTGTCACGTGACGGGGAGCAGCTGCTCTGTACCGGTGTCACGTGACGGACTGGACGCCTGCTCTGTACCGTGTACGTGACGGTGACAGCCTGCTCCTGTACCGTGTTCACGTGACGGTTGAAGCGCCTTGATCCGTGTCACGTACGGCTGACAGCCTGCCTCTGAACCGTGTCATGTTGACGGCTAGACAGCACTGCTCTGTACCCGTGTCACGGTGACGTGCTGCACTGGCCTGCTCTGTACCGTGTCACGTGACGGCTGACAGCACTGCTCATGTACCGTGTCACGTGACGGACATGACAGCGCTGCTACTGTACGATAGTCACGTTGACCGCGCTGACAGGCACTGCTCCTGTCACCGTGTCACGTGAACGAGCTGACGGCCTGCTATGACAACGATGTCAACGTGGTTTAGGCATGACAGCCTGGCTCTGTCCGGTGTACACGTGGACGGCTGACGGCCTGACTCTGTACCGGTGTCACGATGACGGGCTGACAGCCTGCCTCTGTACACGTGTCACTGCGTTTGGACGGTGAACGGCCTGGTTCTGTACTGAACGATAGTCACAGTGACGGCTTGACGGCCCTGTCTGTACCAGATGTCACAGTGACGGCTGACCAGCCTGCTCTGTACGTGTCACGTGACGGCTGAACGCCTGCCTCATGTACGTGGTGTCAACGTGACGGTGACGGCCCTGCTTCATGACCGTGTCAGTGACGGCTGACGGCTGGCTCTGTACCGATTGTCACGTGCGGCATGACGGCCTTGCTCTTGTACCGTGTCACGTGACGGCTGACAGCCTGCTCTGTACAGTGATCACGTGACGGTTGCGGACCTGCCTCCTGTACCTCGTGTCACGGTGACGGCATGACGGCTTGCTCTACCGTGTCACGTGACGGCTGACGGCCTGCTCTGTACCGGATGTCCACGTGACGCTTGACGGACTGCTCTGACCGTGTCATGTGACGGCTGACCGCTGCTCATGTACCGTCGTCAGTGACGGCTGACAGCCTTCTCCGTGTACCGTGTTCACGGACGGCTGACGGCTGTCTGTACGCGTGTCACGTGACGGCTGCACGGCCTGCTCCTTGTACCGTGCTCACGTGACGGCTGACGGCCTGCTCGTACCGTGTCACGTGACGGCTGACGGCTGACTCTGTACGTGTCACGTTGAACGGGCTGACGGCCTTGCTCTGTACCGCTGTCACTTGAACGGCTTGGACGGCCTGCTCTGACGGTACGTACGGCTAGACAGCCTGCTCTGTTACCGTGCACGGACGGCCTGACGGCTTGCTCTGTAACCGTGTCAGCCGTGCGGCTGACGCCTGCTCTGATCACGTGTCACGTGCACGGCTGACACGCCTGCTCTGTACCGTATGTCACCTTGACGGCTGACAGCCTGTCATGTACGGGTGTCACGTGACGGTGACGCCTGCTCTTGTCCGTGTCACGTTGACGGCTGACGGCCTGCTCTTGTGTGCACGTTGACCGGCTGAGCAGGCCCTGACTCTGATACCGTGTCACGTGAGCGGCGAACCAGCCTGCTCGTGTACCGTGTCAGCTGAGGCTGACAGCCTTGCCTCCTGTCCGTGTCACGTGACGGCTGACAGCCTGCTCTGTACCGTGTCACGTGACGGCTGACGGCCTGTTCTGTACCGTGTCACGTGACCTGACAGCCTGCTCTGTATTTCAGGTGACGGCGTGTCACGTGACGGTCCTGTGGCGCTCCTCGGCGGTGTGTAGCGCGGCGGCAGCTGACGGCAGCGGCGGCTCTCCGGCCGACATCCCAGCTCCGCCGGCTGTCATCCGCGGCACAGGTACGAGCCGAGCCTGCAACCGAGGTCGGCGGCACAGCCGCTCCACAATATAACACTCAGTTATAGGATTAGACATGTTTAAAGGGATATAGTGCCACCTCGCGGGCCTATATAGAGTTGTTGGTGTGTATCAGTAGATTAAGCGTGTCCGATTTCACCTGCAAAATCTGGTTCCCAAAACTCCACCTAAAAATACATTTGCATCGTCAGCTTCATAGATTGGCAATCATTCGTAAAATTGGAGTCGCCTCCTCACTATTTTTTTGCCGGCACATTGCCTTAGGGCAAGTTTGAGCAAGAGCATACATAATTGTTATTTGTTAATTCCCACCTTTCATTTGAGTTGCTTTTTAAAATCCTCCGGAGGTGGCACTATCTCTTTAACTTCTAACTAGGCGCAATTCGAAAACTGGGCACCATACAGTATTAGTGGTGTCAATCGGTAACCAAAATTTTGTAACTGAAAAAATTATGTGACCAATTTGGTAATCAGTCGGTCATGCTTTTACATTTTTTGGACACTTTTCGGTCAGCCTAATCTTAAACAATTAACTTTTTCGACACATTTGTACGCATTCTTAGAAGACAAAAATCCAACAAATTGATGCTTAATTTTCTCAAAATTATATCTATTTGTATAAATACTAAATAGAACACATCATTATTATATCAAGATAGAAGATATGAAGATATTCCTCACAAGAGTAAGTGAGATCCTCAAAAATAAGTATTGTATGCATTATACACTGACATCCATTACTCTAGACCGCCCATCTTACACCGGGCGGCCGTGCCGACACTGGTGCTGGCTACAACACTACTGGGGGGCAAAACAGCGCCATTGGGGCTAATGTATAAACGGCAAATTTTAACGGGGCCTTATTTCGTTTTTCGTTTGGGCTCAATCTAGATTCTCCAGCGAATAATATGATACTACTTTGCTCCACGTTTATTATGCACAGCTCAGTCAGCGCCCCGATAAAGTTTGCCATTTATACATTAGCTCCTATGGCGCTCGCGATGTTTTTCCCCAGTACTGGTGGCGCCACCGCAGTGTGGGAACGTGCCGCCCGGCGTATGCGGCGCGGGAGTCGGCTGTATAGGTATCTATGGATGTCAGTGGCATTATACATTATATACATATTGCATACACCACCACCGCCTATAATTTCAAAATCGGTCAAATTTTGGACATTTTTGCTTCAACCCAAATTGGTCGGTAATTGGTCAACCAAAAGGCCTCCTGTTCGGTATTGAATTGGTATTGATCAGGAAAAAAATTGGGAAAATGATATCACTATAGTTATGCAGTATGCATCCTTTGTATGTACATTGTACATACAAGGGATGCATACTGTATAACTATAGTGATATCATTTTCCCAAATTTTTGTACACGGATGTACACGGATGACACGGATGTATATTGTACATTGTACAATGTACATCAGCTAGGTATGTGTCTGGGTGTTGACTGTGTGACTGCGACTGTGACTGTGAATTGACATTGATTGTGACCGTGTCAATGACTGTGACCGTGTGACTGTGTGGCTGTGACCCATGTGACCGTGAATGTGGCCGTGTGACTGACCGTGTGACCGTGTGACTGTGTGACTGTGACCGCAGGACACGTACTGGCGTGGCTGCTGGTGGCGGGCGTCGCCGCCGTCCTGGTGTTGTTCCTGTCGTGTCACAGTCGGTGGCGGGCTGCCGGCTCCTCCTGCTCCTGCTGTCAGATGTGGGGCGCGCTGCGACGCCAGCTGCTGTCGCCGGGCACCCGCGCCACCGCCCACTACCGACCGGTCAGTACTCAGCCCTCCACACATACTGTGTTAGTGTCAATGTATCGCAGCGCTCTGCTCGTTGTGTGGGGTGATAGGGTGCGTGTGGGGTGGGGTGTGTGGTGTCAGGTGGGGATCTTGATGACCAGAATCGGCGCTGCTGGCTCGACAGCGTGAGGCGTGTTGTTAGGTGCGGGTGGGACCTGATGACGCGGAGACGGCGTGCTCTCTCTGACGATGTGTGTGGGTGTATTTTGTGTGGTGTTGTGTGTGTGTGTTGTGTGTGTGTTGTGTGTGTTGTGTGGTGGTGTGTGTGTGTGTGGGTGTGTGTTGTGTGTGTGTGCGTGCGATGCGCTGCGTGCGTGCGTGCGTGCGTGCGTGCGTGTGTGCGTGCCGTGCGTGCGGCGTGCGTGCGTGTCCTTGCCGCATCATCGTGCGTGCGTGGCGTGCGTGCGTGCGATGCCGTGCGTATGCGTGGTGCGTGGTGCGTGCGGGTGCGTGCGGGTGGCGTAGCGTGCAGTTGCGTGCGTGCTGCGGCGGCCGGGCGGGCGGGCGGGGCGGGGGGCGGGCGGGCGGCGGCGGGCGGGCGGGGCGGGCGGGGCGGGCGGGCGGGCGAGCGGCGGCGGGGTTGTGGTGCGGATGTGGTGCGGATTGTGGTGCGGGTGGAGGACTCTGATGACGCGGAGACGGCGCTGCTCTCTCTGACAATGTGTGTGTGTGTGTGTGTCAGGTGCGGGTGGAGGACCCTGATGACGCGGAGACGGCGCTGCTGCTGGACACGCCGCTGGATCAGCAGCAGTCGCCGCGGCCGGCCGTCCGCCGCCGGCCCGGACAGTCGCCCACGCTGGCCGACATGACGGACGTGTGCCTCGACCCGTCCTGTGACTCCGACGACGAACTGCTGCTGGTGTAGACACTGCTGCACGTCAGTTGGCGCCACCAGTCGCCTTGCCTGCGTGGCCCCGCCGCCGCCGCCGCTGCCGGGTGGTGAGGGGCCGGGCACGGTGTCTGTCGGGGCCGCTGCCTGGTCTGCCCCGCCGCCGCCGCCGCTGCCGGGTGGTGAGGGGCCGGGCACGGTGTCTGTCGGGGCCGCTGCTGGAAGGGCAGGGAGGGGACACCGCCACGGTGTCCGCTGGTCACGACTGCAGAGCGCCGACACAGCCAGCGGCGGGAGCAGCGGTCAGCTCGCTGTCGTGTCTCGCTGTATAAAGTGTGTCGGTAGACGGAGAGACGGGTCACCTCCGCCCGTCCTGTGGGTCCCCGCTCCTCCCGGCAGAACGTCTGGTGGTGGCGCGAGAGTCGGGTGCCGTGAGGCCGCGGGTGGCTCAGGTCAGCAGAGATGAGTGGCTCAGGTCGGCAGAGTCGGGTGCCGTGAGACTGCGGGTGGCTCAGGTCGGCAGAGTCTGGTGCCGTGAGACTGCGGGTGGCTCAGGTCGGCAGAGCCGGGTGCAGTGGAGGCCGCGGGTGGCTCAGGTCGGCAGAGTCGGGTGCCGTGAGACTGCGGGTGGCTCAGGTCGGTAGAGTCTGGTGCCGTGGAGGCCGCGGGTGGCTCAGGTCGGCAGAGTCGGGTGCCGCTCAGGTCGGCAGAGTCGGGTGGCTCAGGTCGGCAGAGTCTGGTGCAGGGAGGGTATTGGCTGTGTGCTCTGTCCAGTCACATGAACGGCAGACCGTTTCGGACCCTAATTTTCGGCGATAACTTTTGAATGCATCTACTAGTAGGAGCAAATTTCCTGCAATGTATGTAATGGCTCTGCGCTAGTTTGTTTTATTACGGTTGGCTTATGTCAAACGGAAATTTAGAGTACTTCCCATTAATTCTTAATGTTAAAGCTAATGCGAGCTCGGGTAGAGGCTTACGCCTGGTCGCTCTGCAGTCCAGCCCTCGGCCCCGCCCACCACTGGCAACTGACCGGTCACAGGTCGGACAGTGCCGGCTCAAGGTCAGCCAGGGCGGAGCATAAGCTCTGACGTCAGAGCATAGCTCCACCGCTCCACCCTTTCATGATAGCCTCTACTCGCTGATGGAATTCATTGCGCGAGTTTTAACATAACAAGTGGATGGAAAGTGACCTAGATTTCCGTTTGACATTAACCGACATAGACGTAAGAACGACATGAATAGTATGTGGGGAGGGGTCAGTGAAACTCTAATCTTGTCTTGAGAGAAACTAAAAACTTCCTGTTATTTTTTGTCCATGCCTACTAAAAAAATGCACACTTAGACTCCTCTCGTCTTGGTGAACCGTTTTCCACATCAAGTTGTCCTTACTTAGCAAAGGTAAATATTTAGATATAAAAACGACCGAAAAGTGTGGGGACCCCCCCCCCCCTGTTTCTGTGTTAACAGACCCTTAGCACAACATGCCGTGGATTTGAAATTATCATTTTGCGAAAGTTTATGCCAGTTGGCTGCTTAAAAAGTTATCGTCTAAAATTACTGGATCCAAAGAGATGTGCCATTCACATTAGTCATTTAGCACTGTGTGCTGTCCAGGCTTAGCCACTGAAGAGATGATGTAGCTGTCGATGTGCGCTTCACGACGTAGCCGGTATCCTTGGCGCGATTGATCTCCAGTAGTGTGTAATCTTATTAGAATGATATGATGATGTAGCATTGTAATGATCCTTCTTATGTGCTGCCCTATATTGTTGCACATGGTGCTCACTTATCTACAACTCGGTAACGTGTGAAACGGATTATGGTGGTTGCGTTTCCACGTTCATATTCGCCTCTTAAGCTTGTATCGATGCTTTACTATCACTATCTGTTGCGCTGTGAGTTGTACTGCCTGCGTCTGTCTGTCTGTCTGTCTGCTGCGGTTGATTCGCCAGCCGACCGGCAAGTTCCGCTGTACACATCCTGGCCGCGTCTCACATCCCAGCCGCGTCCCACATCCCAGCCGCATCCCACATCCTGGCCGCGTCCCACATCCCAGCCGCGTCCCACATCCTGGCCGCATCCCACATCCCAGCTGCCGCGTACGCTGGCGGTCACGCTGCCGGCCGCTCTGTGTACTGATTTGCGCGGAACAGAGCCGTGTCGCCGTGCAGCTCGCCGTGTGGTCCCCTGGCGTGACGGTGACGTGACGGCGGCGTCACGGCGGCGTCACGGACTGGAGCCCGGCTACTGCTGTCTGTGTAACGATTGCCGCTGGTGAGCTCTCTGTGTGTGTGGCCTGAACGTCGAACGTGTGATAGGCAGCGGGTCTCATGGCGGCCGAGCCAGCTACCCTCCGACCCCTGTCCAGCCAGCGCCGCGCTGTGAAGCCCGTGGCTGAGTCAGCGGTCAGAGTACCGCGCTGTGTCTCGGTTTGACGTGTGAGCTTTGTCCTGAGGTCAGCTGTCCTGTGGTCACAGCGCTGTCCTGAGGTCACAGCGCTGCACTGTGGTCACAGCGCTGTCCTGAGTTCACAGCGCTGCACTGTGGTCACAGCGCTGCACTGTGGTCACAGCGCTGCACTGTGGTCACAGCGCTGCACTGTGGTCACAGCGCTGCCCTGTGGTCACAGCGCTGTCCTGAGGTCACAGCGCTGTCCTGAGGTCACAGTGCTGTCCTGTGGTCACAGCGCTGCCCTGTGGTCACAGCGCTGCCCTGAGGTCACAGCGCTGCACTGTGGTCACAGCGCTGTCCTGTGGTCACAGCGCTGCACTGTGGTCACAGCGCTGCCCTGAGGTCACAGCGCATAACTACCGCGCGGCTCTCACGGAGAGAGTTCAGTCGAATGTAACGCTTAGTGCATGGCGGAATACAGACGATGCCGTGCCGTGACTGTGGTTTTCAGCGGTGGCCGGGCGGGTTGGATAGCGTGAGGGGCCGGTCAGCCGGGCTGACAGGATGTCAGGCACCGAGCAGCAGCCGATCTCCGGCGGGATGTACTGGCCTGGCGCCGACCACCAGCCGGGTATCGGGGGCTCCCCGGCTGGCGGCTAAAGCTCGACCTGGCTGGCTGGCTACAGCTAGGGTAAGCTGCCATATTCCATCACGGCAGGAGACGATGGAAGCCCTGTGCAAGTATTGGCACGTAGTGGCATGTCTCTATTTGAACTATCTAGTTTCCCCTGAACTATCTAGTCTAGTTTCCCCACGCCAAGACTGAAACGGATGCTCCAAAACAGTTGTAATAAGGCGACACATCGTATGAAGGTTTCGTACCGAACATAGCTGAACATCGGAACGACGGGCTCCGTCGCCAAGGCAGCCACTGGCAGATACCATGGCGAGAAATGTAGGAAACCCTTCCTCACCTCTTCAACAGAATACGAGGTACAAAAACATGTCATTTATTCCACGATTCGGCGAGTCGTGTTCAAGACGACGCGCCACAGTCAAGCGGACAAAAACACATACACTATGAGCGGGAACACAAAACACGGCCCCTTGTCCCCACCCCACCCACCCATCACCACCAAAGTTTGGGGGCGTCCCATGTGCAGCCGCCTCCCTTCACTGCGGAGGCGCGCGCGCCCCCCCACTGTGTCCCTCTCGGGCGGCGGTCCAGGCTGCGTCCCGTCGTGGCCGCCGCCGTGGCCGCCGCCGCCGCCGCCGCCGCCGCCGCCCGCGGACTGACTGGCGGGCGGAGTACAGCCGACGGCCGCCACCGAGCAGTATCACTCGAGCGCCACCCATCCACGGGAGTGGTCGCCCCCCCCTGCTCAGTCCCGGTTAGGACTCGAGCTCAGGGACGCCTGGGGGCGTCAGACGCCCTCGTCATGGGGTGGGTAAGGATGTTCCCGTCGGGGCCATCTGCCACACCTGCATGATGTTGTCCTCGGAGACGGAGCACACCACCCACGGCTCGTTCGGGTTCCAGGAGAAGTCTGAGATCTTGGCCGTGTGGCCGCCGTGGATGAAGAGCAGCTCGGGCGGGCCGTCCTCGGCGTCCTCTGCCGACTGCTCCTCGCCGATCTTGCTCAGGTCCCAGACGTGCAGCCGACGGTCCGTGCCGCTGCTGGCCAGGATCGTCTCGTTGTGCGGCGACCACTGCACCTGGAAGATCTCGTCCTTGTGCGACTCGAACGAGTGCAGCTTCAGCTTGAGGTTGCGCAGGTCCCAGAGCGCCACCGTCTTGTCGGCCGAGCCGGTGGCCAGGATGTACTCCGAGTACGGGTTGAAGGAGAGACAGTTGACCTCGGCCGCGTGCGCGTCCACGATGTGGGACGGCTTGTTGGTCGTGTTGGAGCGCGTGTCCCAGATCATCAGCTTCTGGTCGTCAGCCACCGAGCCGAAGAAGGTGGGGTGCAGCAGGTGCCAGGCCACGTCCTGACAGACCGACAACGCACCACTCCGGTCAGACACAACGGAGTCCGCCAGACAGGAGACACAGGCCAGACACAACGGAGTCCGCCAGACAGGAGACACAGTGGGGCCCAAAGGACCACAACGAGGTCCGCCAGAACATGGAGACATTCAGGTCCCATGAACGAACAAGCGGAGTTCCGCCAGACAGGAGACCGAGGAACAGGTCCAAGACAACAACGGAGTACCGCCAAGGCGACAGGAGACCCGCACAGGCCAGACGGACAACGGTGTCGCGCCAGACAGGAAGACCACAGGAGGCCAGACCTATTCAAATGGGTGGTTCCGCCAGACAGGAGACAGCAAAGGCCCCAGAGCTAGCAACGGAGTCCGCGGCGGAGACATGGAGACACAGGCCCCGGAGATTTCACAAACGGAGTCCGCCCCAGACAGGAGACCACAGGCCAGGGACACAACGGAAGTCCGCCAGACAGGAGGGACACAGGCCAGAACTTACAAGGAGGTGTGTCCGCCAGACAGATGCATCACAGGCCAGACACAACCGTGGAGTACCGGCCAACAGGAGACAACAGGCCGGAGACACAACGGGTGTCCGGCAGAAGACAGGAGACACAAACCGGGCCAGACACAACCGAAGGTCCGCCGGAGACCAGGAGAACACAACCGGCCAGACACAACGGAGTCCCGCAGGACAGGAGACCAAGGGCCAGACACAAACGGGGTGTCCGGCCAGATCTGAGACGTATTACACCAGGTGCCAGGGACACAACGGGGTGGTCCGCCCAAAGACAGGACCGGACACGGCCAGACACAACGGGTGTCCGCCACAGACAGGGAGGACACAGGCCAGACACAACGGAAGGTCCGGCCAGCGTACAGGAGACACAGGCCAGGAGCACAGACGAGGAGTCCGCCAGACCCACAGGAGACACAGGCGCAGAAAGAGACCACTTACCCAAAGGCGGAGGTGGCCGCCAGGACAGGTAACATCACAGGCAGACACAAACCCGAAAAACGGGGTGTCCGCCAAGACAGGAGATCACAGGCCAGACAACTAATCTGATTGAAGTCCAGCCATGAGGCAGGAAGGACACCAGCGCCAGACACAACGGGTGTCCGCCAGACAGGAGACACAGGCCAGACACAACGGAGTCCGCCAGACAGGAGACACAGTCCAGACACAACGGGTGTCCGCCAGACAGGAGTCACAGGTCAGACACAACGGGTGTCCGCCAGACAGGAGACACAGTCCAGACACAACGGGTGTCCGCCAGACAGGAGACACAGTCCAGACACAACGGGTGTCCGCCAGACAGGAGACACAGGCCAGACACAACGGAGTCCGCCAGACAGGAGACACAGGCCAGACAGCAACGGGTGTCCACCAGACAGGAGTCCACAGGGCCAGACACAACGGAGGTCCGACCATACAGGAGACAGCAAGTGCCAGACACAATACGGAGTCCGCCATCCGGTACAGGAGACACAGGGTCCAGGAGGCACAGACGTGTGTCCGCCAGCCCAGGGAAGTTCACCAGGTTCAGGGACGACAGACGCGCTTTGGCCGCCGAGGACAGGGAGACACAAGTCCAGACACCAAACGGCGGTGTCCCCGCCAGACAGGGAAGACCAGTCCAGACAAACGGGGTGTCCGCCAGACAGGAGATACAGACCAGACACGGCGGAGACAACACTCCAGGACTCCAGACACGGCGGAGAACATAGGCCCAGACAACGGTGGGAGACACGGTCAAGACAAACGGCGGAGACAGTTCAGACAACGGCGTGGAGACTAGGACATACCCCGGCAGCAATCGCCGTCCACTTCTAAACGAACAGCTGCACACTCAACCCTTTGGCCCTGCAAAAGCCAGCAGAATCTGGACCCCCCGCGCCCCCGGCCCCCGTGGTTTTTCGCTTGCCGCTTCTAGACCTGTTAGGCTTAGCCATCATGAAAGGACTTTTGTGGACTTTTCATAAAATTTGGATAATTCTGAAATGTTCGTCTCAAAATTTTGAAGAAAAAAAACGGCTTAGCAGAAGCGGTCTTTGGCTCATGTGTTGTGGGGGTGAAATACGGGTTTTTTCAGCGACCCAGTACTTTCCTCGTAGTTTTGCGGGTAAATGCAGATAAATCGTACCTAGAAGACTATGACACCAGTACATGTTCCATTCCCACGCAGGCGTTACCTTTGGCCTTTAAATGAGTATGGTGTGGCGACGGGGTGATATGTCTTCCGCACTTGGTACCGCCCACATTGCAAATCTATTGCCTCACGTAGGCTTATACTTTTGTCCAGTGTGTGCAAGTTTTTTCGTTATACGAGAGTATCAGAAACAACGGCGGAGCGGAAGCCCAATTGGCCAAAGATCCTTCGGATCATGGGGAGGTCCGGACGGGTTACAAAAGGCATTCCGAGGTTCAGGGATCCAAAGTGGATCTCAGGCTATTTTCGAACGTTTTAGATAGCCAAACAAACCAAACAGGCTCAGGCAATAGAGAGGAATCCGGACGCTAGAAGTTACAACGCACATTAGTGCTGTGTTGCTGTTATCGTTGTCAGAACCTTGACTCCAAATTTGAGGCTTCTGGGATCCGAGCACATGTCTGTATGTCACTGCAATTAACATCATAATACTTGAATTGCATGACTACAGCCGTAAGTGGGCTCCGGCCTGTGGTTGTATAGAAACTAATAAACAATTGTACATATTAAGGGCAGAGGCGCACTCAGGTACTTATAATGGGAGGCGATACCCTTTATCAAATTAGGCCCAACTTCAAATTAGTAGGATGGTAAAAGCCGTTACGCACATGGTGCCCCACAATGTTAACCTGGATCCGCCTATTCGCAATATAATAACATTTCACAAATTACAGACAAAAACACAAGGGACGTTCATATTGTCCTAAACAATCACGAAGAGCACATACTTATCAGAAAATCACTCATTTTACATCCCCTGAATACGCCCATGATTTTTCATTTCGGTACTTGTCCTTTTGATATATTGAAGACAAGTATATCGGTAGCTCAAAAACATTTTGATTATGAAAATCGGTCAAACCACCTGGCCGCAATGACTTAAAAAAAGTATTTTTGCCCCTGCTCCCCCTTATATTTTTACCAAGAATAAAAGTTGGAATACAAAAAGATATTGTCATGGCGAATCAAATGGTTTTCGTCCCATCGAAATCAGCCGAGAGGTTGTCGAAATTTCTGGGCGGGAAGGGGGGGGGGACAAAATCTGACCCCGCAGGTTAACGTAATTCTGGCCGCCCGCAGGGAAAAGGGTTAACTCAACAGAGATGACAATCCCCGCACTGACACGGCCCACGGAGATGACAATCCCCGCGCTGACACGGCCCACAGAGATGACAATCCCCGCGCTGACACGGCCCACTGAGATGACAATCCGCGCGCTTGACTGACGACCCACCAGAGATGACAATCCCCGCCGTGACACGGCCCCACAGAGATGGACAATCCCCGCCGCTGACACGGCCCACAGAGATGAACAAATCCCCGCGCTGACACGACCCCACAGAGATGACAATGCCCCGCGCTGACACGGCACACAGAGGGATGACAATTCCCCGCGCTACACGGCCACAGAGCATGACAATCCACCGCGCTGACACGGCCCACAGAGATGACAATCCCCGCGCTGACACGACCACAGAGATGACAATCCCCGCACATGCACACGACCACAGAGATGACAATCCCCGCGCTGACACGATACCCACAGAGATCGACAATCCCCGCGCTGACCAGCCGCCCAAGAGATGACAATCCCGCGCTGGACTAGACGCCACAGAGATGACAATCCCCCAACTGACACGGCCCACAGAGATGGACAACTCCCGCGCTGACACGACCACAGAGATGACAATCCCCGCCGCTGGACCACAACCCACAGAGATGACATCCCGCGCTGGACACGGCCACAGAGATGGACAATCCCCGCGCTGGACCAACGGCCACGGAGATGAGAATCCCCGCGCTGACACGGCCCCACAGACGATGGACCAATCCCCGCGCTGACACGGCCCACAGAGATGACCAATTCCTCCGCCGCTTGACCACGGGCCCACAGGAAGATTGGACAATCCGCCGCCGCTGACACGGCCCACAGAGGAAGACAATCCCCGCGCTGACACACCCACAGAGATGACAATCCCCCACTGACACGGCCCACAGAGATGATAAATCCCCGCGCTGACACGGCCCAACAGAGAGACAATCCCCGCGCTGACACGACCCACAAGAGATGGACAATCCCCCGCGCTGACACAGGCCCACAAGATACAACCCCGCGCTGACCACGGCCCCCAGAGATTGACAATCCCCGCGGCTGGAGAGCGCCACCAGAGTCGCTGAGCACGGCCCACAGAATTGACAATCCCCCGCGCTGGACACGGCCCACAGAGATGACAATCCCCCGCGCTGACGACGACCCACAGAGGATGACAATCCCCGCGCTGATACGACCCACAGAGCTGGACCAATTCACCCGCTCTGACACGACCCACAGAAGGATTGTCATTTCTCTGAGAGGCTCGACTGTGGTCTCTCCAGCTGGTCCCCCGGCCCTCCGGTCTTCCCCGTTACCTCGGTGCTCCCCCGTCCTAGCGTCCCCCGGTCCTCGGTCCTCGCGTCCTCTCCCCCGGTCCCCCGCGTCCCCCGGTCCTCGGTCCCGTCCTCGGTCCCCCGTCCTCCGGTCCCCCGGTTCCTTCGTTCCCCGTCCTCGGTCCCCGCTCCTCCGGGTCCCCCGGTCCTCGGTCCCCCAGTCCTCGGGTCCTCCCCGGTCCCCGTCCTTCGGTCCTCGGGTCCCCCGGTCCTCGGTCCCCCGGTCCTCGGTCCCCCGGTCCTCGGTCCTCGGTCCCCCGGTCCTCGGTCCCCCGGTCCCCCGTACTCCCTCACCTCGACGACGGCCGTGTGTCCGGTGAAGATGTTCTTGGCGTCCACCACTTTGTTCTCCTTGGGCGTGGCGTTGATGTCCCAGAGGCAGATAGTGTGGTCGTCGGAGGCGGAGAGTAGGTTGCCGTTGACGGAGGGGTTCCACGACAGGCCGTATCCCTCCTTCTGGTGGCCACGGAGTCTGCGGGGGACAGGGAGGGACAGTCAGAGGAGACCACAGCCCTCCTTCTGGTGGCCACGGAGTCTGCCGGGGACAGGGAGGGACAGTCAGGGCAGACCACAGCCCTCCTTCTGGTGGCCACGGAGTCTGCCGGGGACAGGGAGGGACGATCAGGGCAGACCACAGCCCTCCTTCTGGTGGCCACGGAGTCTGCGGGGGACAGGGAGGGACGTCAGAGGACCCACAAGCCCTCCTTCTGGGTGGCACGGAGTCTGCCGGGGACGAGGAGGGATGGTCAGGGCAGACCACAGCCCTCCTTCTGGTGGCCACGGAGTCTGCCGGGGACAGGGAGGGACGGTCAGGGCAGACCACAGCCCTCCTTTTGGTGGCCACGGAGTCTGCCGGGGACAGGGAGGGACGGTCAGGGCAGACCACAGCCCTCCTTCTGGTGGCCACGGAGTCTGCCGGGGGACAGGAGGGACGTCAGGCAGACCACAGCCCTCCTTTCTGGTTGGGCCACGGAGTCTGCGGGGGACAGGGAGGACGGTCAACGGGCAAGACCCAGCCCTCCTTCTGGTGGCACGGAGCTCTGCCGGGGACCAGGGAGGGGACGGTCAGGGCAGACCACAGCCCTCCTTTTGGTGGCCACGGAGTCTGCGCGGGGACAGGGAGACGAGTCAGGGCAGACCAGATCCCTCCTTCTGGTGGCCACGGAGTCTGCCGGGGACAGGGAGGGACGGTCAGGGCAGACCACAGTCCTCCTTTTGGTGGCCACGGAGTCTGCCGGGGACAGGGAGGGACAGTCAGGGCAGACCAGGGGCCGGATTCCCATATATGAAATTCTTATAAAGGTTCGTAAGTTGTTTGCATTTTTTGCATTATTATTATTAAATCGGTATAACTAATCTCTAGCGTAGTGACACAGCTGATTCTTGAGCTGACTTGTGATCGAAACTTACTCTACACCGACCTATAGGATATAGCATGCAGCTATTGGCCTTTAGTCCTCACTATAGGACATAGCAGGCAGCTATTGGCTTTCGATGAAGATTGGGGTTTAAGGGCGGGCCGACAAGCTATTGGCTTTTAGTCCCCACTATAGGACAAAACAGGCAGCTATTGGCTTTTAGTCACCACTATAGGACATAGCATGCAGCTATTGGTTTTTAGTCCCCACTTTAGGACATAGCAGGTAGCTATTGACTTTAAGTCCCCACTATAGGTCATAGCAGGCAGCTATTGGCTTTTAGTCCCCACTGTAGGACATAGCAGGTAGCTATTGACTTTAAGTCCCCACTATAGGTCATAGCATGCAGCTATTGGTTTGAAGTCCCCAAGGAAATTTAGGAAGGAGATAGAACATCAAAATTAGTAAGTTGTCGGCAGATAGCACAGAATTGTCGTATACAGTGAGAGTCTGAAGACTGACCTGAGGTCAGGGCTGGAGACTGACCTGAGGTCAGGGACTGACCTGAGGTCGGGGCTGGGGACTGACCTGAGGTCGGGGCTGAGGACTGACCTGAGGTCAGGGCTGGAGACTGACCTGAGGTCGGGGCGGGGAATGACTGGGTCGGGGCCTAGGGGACTGACCTGAAGGTCGGGGCTAGTGAGACTGACCTGAGGGTCAGGGACTGACACTTGAGGTCACGCGGCTGGATGACTGACCTGAGGTCAAGGCGCTGTGGGACTGACCTGAAGGTCGGGCTGGGCACTGACCTAGGTGCGGGGACTGTGGACTGACCTGAGGTCGGGGCTGGGGGATCGACCTGAGGTCGGGCGGGGACTGACCTGAGGTCGGGGCTAGGAGATGACCTGAGGTGCGGCTGAGAGGACTAGAGAACCTGAGAGTCGGCTAGGGGATGACAAACTAGCAAGAGGTCGGGCTGAATGGGAACTAGACCACTAGAGTCGGGCTGGGAATGACACTGAGGTCAGGGCTAGGGAACGTGAACAATAGAAGGTCGGAGCTGAAGTGATCAAGAACTGCAAGACAGAGCAATAGGAGACCTGATAGGTCAAGGGCTGGAGACTGAAACCTGGGTCATAGGGCTGGAGACTGACTGAGGTCAGGCTTGGGACTGACTCTGAGGTCGGGACTTGACCTGAGGTCAGGCTGGAGACTAGAACCTGAGGTTCAGGGCTGGAGACCTGACCTGAGGTCCGGGCTGGAGAACTGGACCCTGAGGTCGGGGCTTGGGGATGACCTGAGGTGGGTGGGGACTGAACCTGAGCCGTCGGAGGCTGAGGGGCTAGACAATGAAGGTAGGGCGCTGGGGACTTGAACATGAGTCAGGGACTGAGACCATACACTGAAGGTTCGGGAGCATGGGGCCCGAGCATAAATGAGGGTCGGGGCTGGGGACTGACCGAGGTCAGGCGGCTGGAGACTGACTGAGGTCAGGGCGGGGACTTACGAACCTGAGGTCGGGGCTGGGACCTGACCTGAGGTCCAGGGCTGGGGACTGCCCCTGAGTGTCAGGGCTGGGGGAACTGACCAGAGGTCAGGGTGGAGACTGACCGAAGGTAGGGCTGGAAGATGGACACTGAGGTGGGGCTGGGGAACTGACCTGAGGTCAGGGCTGGGACTGACCTGAGTCAGGGCTGGAGAACACTGACCTGAGGTCCGGGCTGGGGACTGACCTGAGGTCAGGGCTGGAGACTGACCTGAGGTCAGGGACTGACCTGAGGTCAGGGCTGAAAGAGACTGACCTGAGGTCGGGGCTGGGGACTGACCTGAGGTCGGGGCTGGGGACTGACCATGAGGTCAGGGCTTGGAGACCTGACCTGAGGTCGGGCTGGGGACTGACCTGAGGTCGGGCTGGGAGGACTGAACACTGAGGTCAGGGCTGGAGACTGTAGCCTGAGTCGAGGGAGCGGGGACTGACCCTGACCACGGTCGTAGGGCTGGGACTGACATGAGGTGGGGACTGGAGACTGACCTGAGGTCGGGGCTGGGACTGCATGAGGTTCGGGGCTGGGGACTAGACCTGAGGTGGGGCTGGGGACTGACCGAAGGTCGGGCTGGGGACTGACCTGAGGTCACAGGCTGGAGACTGACCTGAGGTCGGGGCTGAGGGACTGACCTGAGAGGTTCAGGGCTGAGAGACGACCTGAGGTCAGGCTGGAGACTGACCTGAGGTAGGCTGGAGATGACCTGAAGGTCGGGGCTGGGGACTGACCTGAGGTCGGGCTGGGACTGACCTGTAGGTCGGGGCTGGGGACTGAACCTGAGGGTGGGGCTGGGGACTGACCTGAGGTTCAGGGCTGGAACTGCCCTGAGGTCAGGGCTGGGGACTAGACCTTAAGGATCGGGGCTGGGGACTGACCTGAAAGGTCGGGGCTGGGAGACTGACTGAGGTCCGGGCGGGGACTGACCTGAGGTCGGGGCTGGGGACTGACCTGAGGTCGGGGCTGGGGACTGACCTGAGGTCGGGGCTGGAGACTGACCTGAGGTCGGGGCTGGGGACTGACCTGAGGTCGGGGCTGCACTCGCCGCCAGGGTCCGGCTTGCTTGGGTGTTTGGTGTAGTCGAACACGAGCACGTCGGAGCTGGGCGTCTTGGTGGCGATCACGCAGGGGTTCTGCGGCATGTATCGTGCCCGGTTCACCTCCCCCTCGTGGTTGATCTTGATCTCGATGTCAATCCGACCGCTGACCGAGCTGAAGCCGCCGAACTCTGTGGAGGAACAGCAGGGGGCCGGTCAGTGCGCGTGCCGGGGGGGGGCGTGACCTTAGGTCTGCTGTCATACACTGGGCCATCACTGGACAGCTAGCTAGGTGTCTTCTCCGCAGGGTGTCTTCTCCGCACACTGCTCCGCAGAGCCCCGAGACAGCACTGGTTTGGCCGACCTGACGGCTGACTGGCTACTGGGCACTTAACGTGGATACTGCGGCATTACATCAGCACGCGCTAAATCAACTGGACATCACGTACCTACAGTGTGAACTCGAAACTCATGCAAGTGCTCCTCTCATTCCTACAGAGGGACTGATGAGAAGTAGGAGGGCAGGGCTGGGAGTCGTGCTGGGCCCGGACCTGGGAGTCGTGCTGGGCCCGGACCTGGGAGCCGTGCTGGGCCCGGGCCTGGGAGTGCTGGGACCCGGGCTGGGAGTCGTGCTGGGCCCGGGGCTGGGAGCCGTGCTGGGCCCGGGCCTGGGAGTCGTGCTGGGCCCGGACCTGGGAGCAGTGCTGGGCCCGGGGCTGGGAGTCGTGCTGGGCCGGGCTGGGAGCCGTGCTTGGGCCGGGCTGGGAGTCGGTGCATGGGCCGGGCTTGGGAGCCGTGCTGGACCCCGGGCCTGGGAGTCGTGCTGGCCGGGGCTGGAGCCGTTGCGGGCCCGGGCCTGGGAGTTCGATGGCTGGCCCGGACTGGGAGCAGTGCTGGCCGGGGCTTGGGAGTCGTGCTGGACCCGGTCTGGGAGCCGTGCTGGGCCCAGGTCCTGGGAACCGTGCTGGGCCAGGTCTGGGTGACCGTGCTGGGCGGGGCTGGGAGCCGTGTGGGCCGGCCTGGGAGACGTGCTGGGCCCGGGAGCCGTGATTGGCCCGGACCTGGGAGCAGTGCTGGGCCCGGGCCTGGGAGCCGTGCTGGGCCCGGGCCTGGGACTGAGAGAGGGTGCAGTTCCAGGCGGCGCTGCCTACCTCCGCGCTCGCTGTCGTAGTGGGACGGGTCGAGCTGGGCGTCCTCGGTGGGCAGCTGGACGGAGGCGATCAGCAGGTGGTTCTGCTCGTCAGAGGTGTGTGTGCCCAGGATCAGCCGGTGGATCGTGTAGTCCTTCCCGTCCGGCCTGCAGGCACGGCGGCGGTCAGTCACTGCACCCAGTGGTGGCCAGACCGGGCTGTGCTGCTAGCCACGAGTCAACACCGACACCGACGGCTGCAACTAACAAGTTATACGGTGGATATCCGATCAAATATTAAGCATTGACATACTGCAGAATAATAAACGCACGACTGTTATGAGATGAGACAGATTATATTGTTTGGCAAAAATAACGAGTGGACTGCCATTCGATCATATGACTTGCATTACATTATTTGAAGAAGAAAAAAATGCTAGCACTAAACGCTATTCAGGGGGATCATGTGGTTAACGGAAGCGCGACCTATGGAGCGCGGCGATACGCGATGTGTGACACTGACCAGCGTCCTATGATTGGTTTGGAGCTGGAGTGCGGAGTGGAAAGTTATGGCTAAAAATAAGCATAGAGTGGATTTGTTTTTAAGTACGCTCTATGTTTTATCAATAACCAATCACTCGCACACCAGAAATAGTTATTACCAACGCCAATTTGTACATGCTTTTCTCTCCACAGGCTGTCCATATTTTTGCATCCATAAATAAGTAGCAGGGTTCCATTTATCCAATGCAAGGAGTGTAAAACTCGGAGTGTGGATCTAAGAGTGGACAAATAGTATCGGTGGGGTGTCATTTTCCACCAAAACTCGCCAATCCTAGGACACTGCTGACCGCTGGCCGTCTCGTACCTAGTCACATCCGGAAGCCACTGTGCCGTCAGCGAGGGCCATTCTAATGCGTGCGTCATAACCAGATCATAGAGGAATGGAGTGTTCTTCTTCCAGATTTTATACTCCTCATTGATGACACGCTCCTCCACAGCATCGTCGAAGTTGTCCCCTGGTGACAACAGGGGCAGCATAGTTGGAACGGTGAGGTGCAGTCAGACATTTGGCATTATGTGACATTTACACTCTGTCATCTTGATACTGAAACAAAACTCTGATAGATATTGATAGAAACCAAGAATACAGGGGCCAAAGACCAATACCAAGGGACGCCTCCCACCCCAGTCGCAAACGCCAGTCGTATTTATGGAGTGTAAAATAACAGTGAAAGTGCGGCGCCCTCTAATCATCATTGCTACCCCCCCCCCCCTCCCCCATTAAGAGCTCTATCAGGACTAGAAGTTTCAAAGCCATTGGAGATGACTGAAAAAGAGCCCAAACCATATTCACCATCCCTTACAGTCAATCAAGACAAACAAAAAGGCACGGCACAAGGTGCACAAATGACTTACCTTCCTTTTCTGTCATGGTTGCAACTCTTTGCAACTCTTGGAGGAACTTCACTTGCAACTCTTATATTTCTTCCTTATTCTGACGCTGCCTGAAATACAATTTATAAAGTCAGTGATTATTCGATATTATTTAACAAGAAACTTCTACAAAACCAACCAGCAGTGAAGGGTACAAAATCGAGACAATTGGCACATGTGAGGTTGCAAAGGCTGCGGATATTGCCTGGAGGAATTCAATGAGATCGTTATTTTTGCGATCGAATAATAACTCCGGGTCGTTTTAAGACTCCCAACCCTTTGACCTTGAAAATGAGGGTCAAAGTCATTTGTCATGAGTGAGGTTGGGAAGGGTGTGGCTAGACCAGAGGAATAGAATACTATTATTTTGTGTGATCAGACAATAACTTTGGGACGTTTTGAGCCGCCCTATCCTTTGACCTTGAATATTACTTTGAATGTCAAAATAAATACTTCGTGATCATTTCAATCGAATCGCTACTGAACGTTGGATTTGAATTGGACTATGTCGCGAACTTCATGAACATGCGGGGGGAGGGGGAGGGGGCATCACGAATGAGGGCGTCTCCTCCTGGGCCTCTGGACACTGAAGGTGACACTCTCGAGTGCAGATGGTGCCCCTCGAGTCGTGAGTAAAGCCGGCTCCCTTTTGGATCGAAAATAATGCCTCCTTAACCCACACCGGGCCGGGGGTGCTTAGACACCCTCTTCGGGTTATTCGACGATAGCAAAAAACGGGGGCGCGCAGCGCCACCGTTTTGGCACAGCTGTTTGGGCATTGATTACCCACATTTTGTAAAAGTGTTAAACGCAGGTCATGTCAGGTCTAAAGGTCACGTCAAGTGACTCATGTCAAGTCAAGTTAAAGACATCAAGTCAAGGTCACGTCAAGTGACCTTACCTCCAAAAATGTTTGTGGTCGTGCCAAAGCCACAATCTTTGACCAAAGGATTTGAAACTTGCAGGATTTCAGTTTATAGGTACCTAAAATTCAACTATCTCATATTTTGTGAGTCTGTTGTTACCTAAGGTCAGGTCAATTTCCTGACCTCCCCATTAAAAGAAATAGTTCACCTTGGATTGTTTGTTTTTTCAACACGATTTGGCTATATTTTGAAATAAAACTTATTTTCATAATGTCAAAAATAGACATACATCGCGCCGATTCAGGACAGAAGGACATACATTATTAATTGTATCAATCAAAACTATATGCGTACTCTCCGCAACATCAAACGTGGCTCAGCCAATCAGATATTCGAAAGTAGTCGCGTAAGATTACTGTATAGCCTCTGCCCAGGTGAGTGAGGCCCACATTCTTGACATTCCTTATTTATGGCCCAAATTCCTTCGACAAAAAGTCAAATATATTTGGCTGGAGAGCCCTTTCAGCCCAGAAAACTTGCAGTTAGGAGTTTTTCAAAACAGGATACAAAACTGCTATCTCAGTTTAAAACCCATGTTGAAGGAGAACTATTTCCTTTAAGTGAACGGGAAAAGGTACAAATGCTTCTTTCCAGATAATATGCATTTGATCAAGCCAATTCATGCAGAATCACATTATTTTGGTTAATTTCAGATTGACCAGGTGCAATCGCTGCCCAGTCACCTTTGCAAGGTCATTTTAGGTCAAATGAGGTCACCAGTGTTAGTTTACAAAGTTCCAAAAAGTGATGGAGCATTCAGGTGTGCCTGGCCCAATCTGCTCTAATGATTGGGTATACATGCAGGCCAGCACTCTAATTGTGAAATATCAGCTATTTATTGAGCATATCAGCACCATACAACATACAAAAATTATGTATGGATCTAGACTGTTTTCTGCCAGTGACATTCATTAATTTAACATGACATTGGCCCATCTTTAGGCAAAGTTGGATTTTTTACATAAATACCCTCCATGGGTCATTAAGTAGTCGCAGTGCTACACAATGGACATTACAAAATGTATTCAGACGGAGTGAGTGAGGCCGCAAAGCGGCCTCACTAACGTAG
>VOPJ01006067.1:0-16317 GCA_014673585.1 Semibalanus balanoides
TGATAATAAATTCCCAGCATTCATTTAAGCTACTTTTTAGAAATCCTCCCCAGGTGGCACTATCCCTTTAAGTCGGGCTGGCGGGTGTTTTGCGTGTCGGAAAGGTTGCAGACTGGCACGCCAGGTGGTAATTCGTGACAATATTGTTTTTTTCCGAGAAAAGCTCCCGGGATGAGAACCACGCAGCATCGCACGCGAGGTTGCGTGGTTTTCATCCCGCGAGCGTTTCTTGAAAATTAAAGAAAGAAATTGACGATATTGTCACATATTACCATCTGGCGTGCCAGTCTGCAACCTTTCCGACACGCAAGACACCCGCCAGCCCGACTTAACTACCTCAAAATGAGTACAATATCTGCCACCTCGCATATTCGCACCCGCATGCGAGGCTCAGTGTGGGGCAGCCTTTAGATGCCTGCGGCATGTACTATGCGGCATGCAAACATATGTGCGACAAAATACTATATAGTGACAGCGCCGGTATATTGGTGGAAAATTGTGTTATTGGTGGTGGTGTTGTACGGTACCGGTATGATACTTTCCGGAGATTTTGCAGCTCTAGTTCTTATACACGCTAAAACGGCAGCTGCCTGCGGACACAAGTAAATCGGTGGCACTTCTGTCTTTGTCAAGACAGATAAACTACCAAATGAAGGTCAAAATATCGGAAGAAAAAATACTCCACTCTGGTTGTTTGGGCTGCTAACAGTAATTATACAGCACTATTTCGAATTAAAATGAGACAAAATCACTCTTACGCCATGTTCGAGCTTATTGGAACCAATCTCAGTTTGGTGCACTGGTGATATCTACTTAAACGAGCTTACTGGTAACTGGAAAATATTCCAATATTAGCGAAATTGTCCACTACTTTGGAATTGCTATGTAAGCGCGACTATTGTGAAATGAAAGGACGAAATATCCTATATTTTACAGAAGCATTTGATGGAAGCGATTACATAAAGGCTTGAACTTCTTATATTCTCTCCTAGGATATTAACCTTTTGCCCTTAGGTGGCTGAAGCAGATGTCCATAAGTGCAATGTTGCAGTCCCTTCATTTCGCATTGAACATTGCATCTAGCACTATTTATGGCACCGATTGGCACCGATTGGATCTCGTACATTTGTTTTGCATTTGTTTGTTTCAGCACTGTTTTGATACAAATGTAAGACATTGTAACAGATATAGGTACTAATAGATAACCTTATGCTCATAATGCAGAAAAAAAAAAACAAAGTCAAATTAATTAGGAGCATTCGGCTTCGCCTTCATCAGCCATAAATGTATACATTTATTGCTGATGAAGGCGCAAGCCGAAAGCTCCTAATTAATTTGACTTTGGCTAAAAAATGTCTTTTCGGCATTATGAGGAAAGGTTATCTATTATAATTATAACAATGCTGATTGGATCTCTATTGAATAATTTCATTATTGTGTGGCTTAGGCCTTAGAGGTGTTTCAGTATTTATGTACCTAATATTAGACGGGTCTGAGGCAGCCTATTGGTTTTCACAAGAGTTGCATTATTGGCATAGCAATACATAAAACTAAACCAAACAAACTTAAACTTAACCACAGTCAGAAAGCAGGGACTATCATGGGCTGGGTGCACCCATGGGTTCCCATTCAATTCTTCCAAATGTCTGGGTTGGGTATGCATTTTTTTACTTTTCATGGGTACTGGGTGGGCATGGGTATGGCAATTTTGGAATAATGCTACTAAGAGTTATTTTTTACTTCACAACCAGATGTTTAACCTGGTATTTTTTTGTATATGATATATGGCACTTAAACAATAGACTTTGGCAATTATATGACAACAATAAATCGTGGTAAGTAATAAGGCATTTTTTAACCATGTCTGATCATAGGTCTGATCCAATATGATAATGTTGACCGCAAAGTGTTCGATAAGTTCAAATCAGCAGCAACACACAGGTGCCTGATATTATTTTATCGTTAATATTATGAAAGTCAACATGCTGGGTAACGGTTGCGAATTTGTGAAAATATTATCTGCCTTTCTGAATGGCCCCATGGGCATGGGTATCAATATTATGTTATGAATGGGTCTGGTCTGGTCTGGGTTTGGTGTTCATGGGTTTCGGCTGGGTTGGGCTTGGGGTTTGGGCACCCATGATAGTCTCTGTCAGAAAGGACCAATGAGAACTCACCAGCAGTTGGATTTGTCTGCCGCCAATAATTGTTTTAACACAGCTGGATCGGGCGGCCTTTAATGCGCTTATGTCCACGTTCCGTAAGTATATAAGGTTCTCAGGGCAATCCAACAAAGGCTTGCATGTTCCCGGCTTGCCGTTGACGTCACACGCGCTCGTGGTCCTGCTGCCAAGTCTGCTGCCCGTCGGGAATAATACTGTAAGGAGAGGTACGCTGTCAAAACTTGCACAAACAACCCAAATAACTCGCATGGGTGATCTAAAAGGCTGGCGCGATTGATCCAAAAAGATCACCATGCTAGCCAATTACCATTTTGCTAAGCAATATGCACGCTTTGTGCCCACCAGTGTACTGCATACATATCTAGTTTGCTTTATACAAGAGAACACAACTGGCAATTTTAAATGCATAACACTATATTTAGACCATGCTCCATCAACTGTGTACCATTTCAAGCAAAGATACATTTAAGAGAGAGAAAGAGCAAAGAGACACCATTTAACCATTTATAGTTCAACATTTATCTCCCTCTCCCTCTCCCTCTCCCTCTCCCTCCTCCCTCTCCCTCTCCCTTCTCCCTCTCCCTCTTCCTCTCCCTCTCCACTTCCTCTCGCTCTCTCGCTCTCTTCGCTCTCTCGCTCTCTCGCTCTCTCGCTCTCTCGCTCTCTCGCTCTTCTTCGCTCTCGCTCTCTCGCTCTTCTCGCTCTCTCGCTCCCTCGCTCTCTCGCTCTCTCGCTCTTTCGCTCTCTCGCTCTCTCGCTCTTCGCTCTCTCGCTCTCCGCTCTCTCGCTCTCTCGCTCGTCTCGCTCTCTCGCTCTCTCGCTCTCTCGCTCTCTCGCTCTACTCGCTCTCTCGCCTCTCGCTTCTCGCTCTCTCGCTCATCGCCTCTCGCTCTCTCTGTCCCATGTCTTGTCTCTGTCTCTGTTCTCTCTCTCTCTCTCTCTCTCTCTCTCTCTCTCTCTCTCCTCTCTCTCTCTCTCTCTCTCTCTCTCTCTCTCTCTCTCTCTTTCTCCTCTCTCTCTCTCTCTCTCTCTCTCTCTCTCTCTCTCTCTCTCTCTCTCTCTCTCTCTCTCTCTCTCTCTCTCTCTCTCTCTCGATCGATCGATCGATCGATCGATAGAGGATCTGTGGGAATATAATAACAACGAACAGAACGCAAAATATATTTCATTTTCGAATGCAAAACTAAAACAATATATGAGAAAAATCAGATGTTTGATAAAGACAAAAAATACTTGCATCTGCTTGCAAGTACCGGTCGTTTAACCCGCGCGGCGTAGGGGGGGAAATATTACCCCCTCTCGGATTTCCGCAATAACTTGAAAACTGTAATAGATAGCAACGTCAAAGTTTCAGTATCTTATCCAGCATCAATTTGACGTCTTCCTATAAAAAATAATCGAAAAATTCAGAACTTTGGGAGATAATGACGTTTTGATGACGTCATGTCAAGCCATTTTGGGTTGAATAACGATAAATGTTTGATGCATCGTAAAAAGCCCAGCTTTAATGAAAATTGCAAACGCAAAAATATTTAGAGAACGGAAATTTAATTCTCTACAAAATGGTTATTTCGGATTTCCATTTGTTTTGGTTTTTGACCCACCTAAAAAAAAATTGACCCCCCAAATTAATTTTTTCAAGGTATTAAAAAAACCGGAATATATGTAAAATAATCAAGTTTAATAAATACCCAAACCAAATTTCAAAGTAATGTCTTCATTTTTCAGTGACTTATTGATCTCCAAGCATAAGTAGGTAATGACGTCATTTTTCAAAATAACGTTTTTTTGGCTTTTTGACCTGATACAGATATATAATGTCATTTTTGTGTTTATAAGACAAACTGACTAGAAAACATTGCATTTGTTATTCATATTAGTAGTTTCCCAGTTTTAGACCTAAGAACCTGATCTTGACCTTTTATGGGTCAAGTTGTAAAAATGCTGTTGCTATCTATTTTACGTGCCAAAAAAACCCCTAAAACATGTGTCACAAGACTTTCTTTGACCTCTTCGTGACAGTGACCTTTTGTGACCCGACCTTCACCTTGACCTTTGCATGCAAATTCACTTTTACCTAAAGCAGAAGATGTATTACACCTTTGAAAGCTTTCTGTGCATTGCTAGTCTTAATCAAAGGATTCTTATTGAAAGTATGAACCATTTACTCAATTAGCTCGAACTTTCCATATGACCTGACCGTGACCTGACATTTTACCTAGCTTGCAAATTTTCGGGTATGCATTCAATTCGTTTCATTGAGATCTTTCGATCACCGCCTTGTGCGTCTCGCTGCGGCTATTGGTTCGGAAGATAAGAGGGGGGGGGGTAAAATTTACCCCCCCCCCCTACGCCGCGCGTTCTGCTGGAGACCCCTACGCCGCGCGGGTTAACCCTCGTCAGTGTGGGGGGATGGATTCTTCCGCGAATCTCTTTTTTTCCAGAATAATTGCAATATCCTTCGAAAGGAAATATTTTATGCAAAATGCGATGAATTTCAAGTATTAACTTTGGGTTTCATCATCGAATTTTAATGATAACTCCATTTGTATGAAGGTGATTATTTCCCCAACCCTGTTTCCTGCAGGCGGCCATAATTACGTTAACCTGCGTTGGGGGGCAGATTCTGCCCCACAGAGAATACTCGAGAACCGCTCCGCGATTTCGATGGGCAGACACCATCGATTCGTCGTGACCTAATCTTCTTTTTGGCCCCGAAATTGTCTTTGCTTCAAAAATGGGGTCAGGGCAAAAAATACGAACATTGGGGTGTTTTTGATAAGGTCATTGTTGCCATGTGATTCGACCAATTTCCATTACAAAAAACGTTTTGAGCTGTCCAATTCAATGCTCTTCAATGGTGAAAGGGACAAGACAAAAATGATTAAATCATAGGCGTACTTCAGGTATAAAAATGGGATTTTTTATACAAAATATGTGCTTTTCCTTAGTGTTTGGGACGTGGGAACGTCACATGTGGGCTTTGTTGCTGTATTTTTTTTTACTGTAACCAATTGTGCATAGGTGGATTAAGGTAAACAACATGGGGGGCACCATGTGCGGAAGACCTTTTATCACCTTGCTTATTTGAAGTTGGGCCTAAATTGACGGAGAATATCGCCTCCCATTTGATGTACCTGAGATCGCCTCTGCCCCAGAATATGTATAATGCAATTATGTATGATGTTAAAAGCATCGACTAAGTTTCTGACGCTTTTATTCCACCGCAAACTACGAAGGAAGTATGCGCCCCACACCAGCATTCGAAACGACCTCCCAAAAACATGACCCTGGAGCCGCCTCTGCAGAGCCGATTTTTTCATAATTTTAACAGAACACGCGTCGTTCATATTTAGGAAAAGTCCGAAAGTTTCAAGACGATAGAAGTAACGGTTCAGAAGAGGCAGGCGAAAAACTACCGGGGGGCAGAATCTGCCCCCGCAGGGAATAGGGTTAAAGCTCCACTCCTCTGAATGTTCTCAAATATACGCCGGTTTAGTCAAAAATATGCAGCAAGTGCTGCTGAAAGCAATGGTGATATTTGTTTCTCTAAAATTCACATAACATTTTGGGGGAGGGGACAAAGTCTTCATTAAGCTAAGGAGAGCTATAGAGATAATACACAATATAAACATAATTTTTTGCGACGTAAATACAAATAATTGTTATAATCGTACTCGCACCAGGTAATCCAACTAACGTTGCAGAAGCACAAGTAGTTTTTATCCCAGAACCAATAATCTTGAAGTGACTGCCAGCCGATCAGCAGTGGCACTTGCATATCCTCCTTTGGTAAATTTGAAATTAAATTGCTTAAAAACCGTTAAGTTTTCGGGAAAAAAATGTTTTTTAGTAATTTATACTTGTTAATAACGGTCAAAGCCAATGGCTGTCTCGGACAAAAACCAATACAAAGGTTTAATATTCTCTTTAAGTACGGCTTTGAAAGATCTGGAAACGCAGGTGCGACAATAACTGCATAACCTAGTCAACTGTTTTCGGCAGCCGAGAGGTATAGTCGCTTATACTGAGCGACCCTGGGATGGTTTGATGTAAATCAAGAAGAGTTCGGATAAATTGGTTAGTAATTGAATAGTTGCAGGAGTCTGGAAAGCGTCCTGTTTAATTACTGTCGGAGTGCATGGGGCCCGACCTTCGCAAAGGTCGAGTCGGTGTCCACAGTCGTCGGGTAAAGGTCGGGCAAATGTCGGCAGACGTCGGGCAAATGTCGGCAGACGTCGGGGCAATGTCGGCAGACGTCAGGACAATGTCGGGAAAATGTCGGCAGACGTCGGGGCAATGTCGGTAGACGTCGGGGCAATGTCGGCAGACGTCGGGCCAATGCCGGTAGACGTCGGGGCAATGTCGGCAGACGTCGGGCAAATGTCGGCAGACGTCGGGCAAATGTCGGCAGACGTCGGGCAAATGTCGGCAGACGTCGGGCCAATGTCGGCAGACGTCGGGGCCAATGTCGGCAGACGTCGGGGCAAAATGTCGGCAGACGTCGGGAAAATGTCGGCAGACGTCGGGGCAATGTCGACAGACGTCGGGGCAATGCCGGCAGACGTCGGCGCAATGTCGGCAGACGTCGCGCCAATGTCGGCAGACGTCGGGGCAATGTCGGCAGACGTCGGCCCGATGTCGGCCTGGTATTGGCCCGAAGTCGGGCAAATATCGACCCGACGTTGGCCCGACGTCGGCCCGATGTTGGACCGATGTCGGCATGTTTACTGGGCGCACTTACCACAACACCACACTACACATGCAACAACACCATAGCACTACACCATACATACTACAGAACATCACCACAGCACCGCAAGCACCACAGCACCACAGCACCACAGCACCACAGCACCACAGCACCACAGCACCACACACCACAGCACCACAGTACCACAGCCACAACACCACCACAGCACCACAGCACCACAGCACCCACAGCACCACAGCACCACAGCACCACATGCACCACAGCACCACAGTACCACAGGCACCACAGCAAACCACGCACCAAGACACCACAGCACCACAGACCACAGCACCACAGCACCCAGCACCACAGCACCAACAGCACACAGCCACCACAGCACCACAGCCACCACACACCACCAGCACCACAGCACCACAGCACCAACAGCACCACAGCACCACAGCACCACAGCACCACAGCACCAACAGCACCACAGCACCACAGCACCACACACCACAGCTCCACAGCACCACAGCACCACAGCACCACAGCACCACAGCACCACAGCACCACAGCACCACAAGCATCACAGCACCACACACCACAGCCCCACAGCACCACAGCTCCCACAGCACAAGCACCACAGCACACAGCACCACAGCACCACAGCACCACAGCCACCACGCAAAACACAGCACCACAGCACCACAGCTCCACAGCACCACAGCACCAAGCACCACAAGCACCACAGACCACAGCACCACAGCACCACAGACACAGACACAAGCACCACAGCCTCCACAGCACCACAGCCACCAACAGCACCACAGCACCAACAAGCACCACAGCACCACAGCACACAGCACCACAAACCACAGCACCACAGCACCACAGCACCACAGCACCACAGCTCCACAGCTCCACAGCTCCACAGCGCACCACAGCACCACAGCACCACAGCACCACAGCACCACAGCACCACAGCTCCACAGCACCACAGCACCACAGCACCACACAAACCTCAGAACCACGTCCCCAGAGGTGAAAAAAGTTCCGACGCGCCAACGCACGTTGGTGTCAGTTGATTGGATACCGTGAGTTAGCAAAACGCTCTTGATGATTACTACGCACATCAAACTAAAGCTTTGATGCAGCGCAAGAACATGACAGAACCTCAGTAATTTTCCATTTGGCCCATCATTTGAATATCAGCGTAAAATTGCATACATACACTGTACAAATCGTGTATTTTGATCTAAACATCACACATACTCAGTTAAAAATTGTGTGTTTTGATTTAGTGGCAGCGTTCCTCAAGCCAGAGTTTAGCGGTGAAGAAAACTCGGCGACATCGCCGCTGCCCCATGACTAGCGTAATTCGTGTCGAAAGCTCGTAACAGGACAATTTGAATTTGAATTGATATGTTGGGCTCAGGTCAATATAAAGGTCACCAGTGGACATTAATGGTCTATAGCACTGACCGTGGGTTCGAACCTCACCGAGTCAGCCGGGCGTGCGACGCCGGCAGGTGGCGGCACCTCGCGGAGCGTGGCGGCAGATACGCGCATGAGATGGAGCAAGGAGCATCAGACCGCTGCGTAGGGGGCCGGCACAGTGACGGCGGCAGACGTGCGACCCATCCGACCTGACGGACCGGACGGACCACCGCACGTGGGCCGCACGTGACCGACTGGGCGGGGTGTTGGGAGTGTCTAGGTGGCGTTCATGACGCCTAGAATTAAGTTTTGATGGAGGGGCGCCTAGTTTTTATATTGTGCCAATCCAATGATAACATCATGTCTCACATCATGTCCATAATCGAAATAAGCAACAAGCAAACCCACGTTGGTGTATCGTCCGACCCGGTGAGGCCCTTGGAAAGGCCTCGTAAACATAATCCCAAGAAGAGCAGAAGAAGAAGCGTCTGCTGTAAGTGGGCGAAAAGCCAGTTGGGGGTGAGATGGAATAAATACAGATGTAACAAATGCACTGTGTATTGCACTGCACTGTGTATTGACGCAATGTGCTTCGTGTTGACAAAATGTGTTCTATCTTTACAAAATATACCTACCAAAGCGCTGATTGATATAAATATTGTTATTGAATTATAATTATTATTATAATTAACTAAATATTAACCCGCACGACGTAGGGGTCTCCAGCCGAACGCGCGCCGTAGGGGGGAGGGTAAATTTTACACCCTCGTATCTTCCGAACAAATAACCGCAGCGAGATTCGCAAGGCGGCGATCGGAAGCTCTCAATGACACGAATCGAATGCATACCGAATTTTTCAAGTTAGGTCAAATGTCAGGTCACGATCAGGTCATATGGAAAATTCGAGTTAATTGAGTTAATGGTTAATGCTTTCAATTATAATCCTTTGATTAAGACTATCAAGACACATAAAGCTCTCAAAGACACATAAATACATCTCCTGCATTAAGTAAAAGTGAATTTGCATGCAAATATCAAGGTGAGCGAAAGCGCAGGTCACATACGCAGGTACGCAGGTCACACAAAGTTCACTGTCACCAAGAGGTCAACGAAAGTCTTGTGACACATGTTTTAGGGGTTATTTTATACGTAAAGATCGAAAGCAACAGCATTTACAACTTGACCCCATAAAAGTCAAGATCAGGTCATCTAAGGTCAAAACTTGAAACTGACTAATATGAATAAACAATACATGTTTCTAGGTCAGTTTCGTCTAATAAATACAGAAATGACATTTATACATCTACAGGGTGATTTTTTTTACTTGTTAAAAAGTTTTTGCTCCTGGCGGACCGTAAATGTGCAAAATGCGTGCAAAAAACGCATGCACGTGATTAATCAATACGGGACATTTCGTTTCCTGTCATATATTGTTCAGTTTTAGCGACGGAAGTGTCCCCACTGTGGAGTTGAAAATGACCTTAAAAATGGGAAAAATGGCCCTCTGTTATTTATTAAAGATTAACACAAATGAATCATCCTGGAGAACGACGCGGTGAGGAATATAATAAAACTGAGGAGAAACTTCAAGAAGAAGTTCAGGGTATCTCCAAAGAATTTGGCATCATACATGGTCTTTACAAAAAAAAATGAGATTAGTTTTGCTCTCCGTTTCCCAAGCAGCCTCCTGGAAGAAGCCGCTGTGCGGGCACGGGCAGACGGTGGTCTGATCAAAGTGATCATCCATTTGGTTCGATAGCTATCGTCTACATGGGTCAAACTGGCCATGCTGAAACGGTTTCTTTGGCTAAGGTTCCGTCTACAACGAGACCTTTGGTTTCAGCAAGATAGCGTACCGCAACACATGAAAGCCAGAGATTGGCTGATGGACGCATTTGAAGGACGAGTTATTAGCAGGCTGACCCCGCGCGCCTGACCGGAGAAATAGCCAGACTTGTCCAGGTTGGATTACTGGTTTGGGGTATAGCCATGGCCAGAGGTACAGATGTATGCTATAACCAAACCGGGCTGACCTGAAAAGGGTGCGTAAGCGCCTTCGCAGGGCGTTGACAAGGAAGTCCTTTGAGCGTCTGACAAGGAAAGTCCTCCAGACACCTGAAGATGCCCTAGGATCTAAGAAGATGGAGTAACTCGAACATCGGCTAAATAAATGATGGAGGCTGTTCTCTAAGCTTCCATGGAATGGAAATGTCCCAGATACTGTGTTATGCATCAAATAATACATCAATACAACATGGTTAGCCTTAATTTAAGTGTTGCTAGGGCCTATTACTTTTTAACAAGTAAAAAAAATCACCCTGTATACCAGTTAAAAAAATCCAGAAAAAACGTTATTTTGAAAAATGACGTCATTAGCTACCTATGCTTCGAGAGCAATCGGTCACTGCAAAATGAAGATATCACTTTGAAATTTGATTTGGGTATTTCTTTCACTTGGTTCTCTTATATTTATTCCGCTTTTTTAATACGTTGGAAAATTTCAATTTTGGGGTGAGATTTTTCGAAAAAAATCGTTTATTATGGGGATCAAAAACTCAAAATTTTGGAAATCTAAGACTGCCATTTTGTAGAGATAAAATTTCCTTTCTTATACTGTTTTTGGGCGTTTGCAATTTGCATTTAAGCTATGTTTTCTACGATTTTCTACGTTTTCTACGATTTTCTACGACTTCTATTTTCTATGTTTCTTAGCTATGTTGCATCAAACATTTATCGTTATTCAACCCAAAATGGTATGGCATGACGTCATCAAAACGTCACTATCTCCCAAAGTTCTGATTAATTTTCTATTATGTTTTTAAGAAAGACGTCAAATTGATGCTGGATAAGGTACTGCAAGTTTGACGTCGTTATCTGTTATAGTTTTCAAGTTATTGCGGAAATCGGAGAGGGGATAATATTTACCCCCCTACGCCGCGCGGGTTAAATCAAGTCACCGAAAAGTTGGAAAAACTTGATTTTTGAAGTAATTTGCCATACAAACGCGACTAATTCGAGTGAGTTAGACGTACTCTTTGTCGGTATCAGCCTCGAACTTTTTTTTCACCTCTGCACGTCCCATAGCCCACCCGAAAGTTACCCACTGCACCCGTATCCTTACCGTTCTGTGCCGACACCAGGGCCAGCACAAACACCAGCACCGCACCACTCCTCACAGCACCCTCCATATCCGTCCACTACCGAGGTCAGCAACTGGCTGGAGATGATATGCCTGTCCCGGACCTATAGCCGCCAGTCCAGCTGTGACGTCAAACGTCTCGTTATGTGGTGACGTCACGGCTGCCTTCAGAGAGCGCGGCGAAAAAATACCCGTAACCATATGTAGACAGGGACGTATAAATGTCACGTGAAAAGTTTGTGTGGGGGAGGGGGGTAGTGAAACTTCGATCTCGTCTTGAGAGAGACCCAACACCCTTATGAAATATGTATTTGCAGATTTGGGCTTTTCCCGTATTGGCGAACGCTTTGCCATCAAAAACGATTCTCACATATCAAAATGAAATATTTTAGCAACAAATTGTCGGAGAAGTGAGTGAGCCATGGCTCCCAACGGCCCCCCTGTTCCTACGACTATGGCCATACATGCAGTATGTAAGTTTCTTAAAAATACCTTAATTTTAGGTATTTTTATGCATATATATTTTAGGTATTTTTAAACTGTATGTATATATATATATATATATATATAAAATTTTTTATTCCTATTTTTAATGTAATATATATATATATAATATATATATATATTATATATATATATATATATATATATATATTATATTAGGTATTTTTATGTATAGGTAATAATATTTGTACTATTTTGTTTGTCAGTCTCGTCGTGATTTAATTTTATTGTGCGTGTGCGTGTATGTGATTGAGTTGTATTGTGATTGTATTTGAATCCACGACTTCACCTGTCATTGGGCGTGCAACCCGTTGGTGAAAGACAAATAAAATAAACTAAACTAAACTAAACTAAAAAGACGCATTTGTTTGATAAAATGGAAACTCAGGGTGTACCTATAACCGTTTTCACGATGGCTTATTTTGCGCGAAATGTTTTAAAACATTTTAAAATGTTTTAAAAAGTTTTAGTATTAAAAATTTTAGTATACGATATATTCCAGAGAAAAATAAAATTACTGATTTAGGCGATATTATCAATTATTCAAGAGTCATGGAACATGAAAATGGCTCATTACAGATTATGATACAAAATGGGTCCTTTCCTAAAGAATATATGCGTCTGAGTCCATTCGTTCAGTGAAGCATACGCATATCTAGTTATTTAATCTGGCAGCGTCATGGATCACAGGTCTGGCCTCGCATGGCGCAATATGCGCTTGAAACGATTCGCTGCGGGCGAGTCCATTATCAATCAAGGGGAGGTCGGTTTGTTTGAGCGAACCAAATAGCGGTGCCCAGATTAAAATGTTTCGAGTCTTCTGAAAAGTTTTCAGTAGGGTAAAGTAACAATAATAAAAAATAATCACAATAAGAATATGCATAATTATTTGCTAATTACCTCACAAAAAACCGCAATTTTGTAACATACTATATTCTTACCGAACATATTACAAAATTCTAAAGAGACATTTCAAGACAAAAAATCGTTTGCAAAGTTTATGTACTTCAAGGGAAATATAGCACTTTAACATTAGTTTTATACTGAGATAGCCAGAATTGTCGGGTGTACTGAGAAACCTCTAAATCTGAAATTTTTTGTCCTCCAAAACGACCTATCCACCTAGTTACTGAGTTTGAACGCAAAAACCGTGGTATATGTGGTCATATTTCAAACGTCACAAATCCCGTGACGCATCGCATACGTCATCATAAGTTACTCCACTGTGATTTCTCACCCGCATTGCTTTTTGAACGCGTCCGCCACAGTATTTCAGTACCTTGCGGTCCGCCCGGTCCGCTAAGAAAGGTATTGATTGAACAACTTGTAAAATGAATGTCAGATTGGTCTTTGTCAGTTTTCATTGGATGGTCAATTTGAAAATAATGCGACATGGTCTTTGAAAGGTCCTAACTGTTGGTGGTAGGCTCGAACGGTAGCTGCAATATTATCCGGCAATAGAAGCATTTCAGTACTAACTAATTGTATTTCACTCAATGCCAATGGGCATATTCCACTATGTGGATATGTTTATAATTAAATATTTTATGTCAATTGTGAACCGATTTCCATTAAAAATTACCTCGATAGATACTATGTGAGTTGCAAATGTGTTTGACTGGGTGGCTGGTCAATGTTCATGCAATACATCAACAAATATAAGCAGTTTTTGTGTTGTTTACCGAGAATGTTGTGTTGACAACAGTTGTTGGATCCACACTGAGACGGCCGGGCTCGATACTTGATGAATCCGGACCGACGCGCTTGTCTGACCTGACCGACCCGCAAGTGGCCTCTGGCGGCCAGGGTGAACATGTGCGGTGTGGCCAGCGGGGCGGGGCGGGTGTTGCCAATACAGACCAGACAAGACACGGGTGTGTCGGTGGGAGCGCAGCGAGGTGGCAGAACAGCAGGATGAGGACATAACATTGGCGAACGAGGATGAGTCTTTTTTCTGCTGCTATCATCGGTAAGCAAAGGCCTCGCCCACCATGGACAGTTTAATCCCACCGGTTTCTGCGTTTGATTGTTCAGACCCTGGAAAGTGGGAACAGTGGAAGAAGGGGTTTGAGTACTACCTGTTGGCGTCCAATATCACGGATGAAGCTAGAAAAGTTGCAATGTTTTTGCATGTTGGTGGCCTCGAGCTGCAAGAGTTGTTTCATGCTGTATCTGATCCAAATGTCAAGATAGAATCTTTGGAACAGGCCATTGCCGTGCTTGACAGCCAGTTGTTGCCACGGAAAAATGTTATTTATGAAAGGCATGTCTTTCGCAGAGAGTCGCAGCGGCAGGGGCGAGGGTCGATTCTTTGTGGCCCGACTCCGCAAGTTGTCCAGGACGTGTGAGTACGGTGTCCTTCAGGAGGATATGATACGTGACCAGTTGGTGGATAAATGCAATAGCCACAAACTTCGCTGTGCTCTCCTGCGTGAACCAAATCTCGACTTGTCACGCTGTTCAATTTCCAGGACGATGGAGGAGGTTGACAAGAGGCCGGAAAGTGATCGAGAGCAGTGGACTTCAGGAGAGCGGCATCGCTCAGGCTCAAGCAGTCCGACATGCAGGTCAGCAACGGTACTCATCAGGCAGGCCGCAAGAGGGATGAGCCAGCCGACAGTGAAGGTGAGAGACAGAGATGCTTTCCGTTGCGGAAGGAAAAATCATGATCCCGACAACTGCTTCAGCCAAGGCAGGATAATGTTTCAACTGTGGAAAAGTTGGCCATTTACAAAAGATGTGTCGACAGCCGCGACAACATGCTAATCACGCTCACATTTGCTTAATGTGGTATCTGAGGTGGAGGATCATGTCTTTGGATTGACATCCAAATCCCCTGGCGGAAGATTCCCGGTGCAGATAGGTTGGCGCCACCTGTAATGTCCTGATAGATTTCAGGGGCCACTTGCAATGTGATGGGTGCCGACACGTTCAGGGCAAACTTCAAGGGTGTCAAGCTTGAGCTGGGCTGCATTAACTTGTACTTCGTATGCTTCCCGCGAACCGATGCGTGTTCTCGGCAAGTTTGAAGCCAGAGTGTCGCATGACGACAGCAGTACCGATGCAGTGTTCTACGTCATCCCCGGCTCGCACGTGTTTCTTCTGGGAAAGGAGACATCGGAGAGACTGGACCTTCTCCGTGTGGGCCCCAAGGTGAGAACTGTGTCCTCTGACATGTGCCCTGTCGAGCGACGTCCTGATATGTTCAAGGGTCTCGGAAAGCTGAAGGATTTTCAGCTGCAGCTGGCTATCGACAAGGAAGTGAGGCCGGTTGCACAGAAGCTGAGGAGGATCCCGTTCTCCGTTCAGCCGGCAGTGGAGGCGAAGCTGGAAGAACTTCTCGAGCAAGACATCATTGAAAAGGTGACTGGCCCCACCCCTTGGGTGTCCCCTATTGTGTGTGTTCCCAAGAAGGACAACCAGATCAGACTGTGTGTCGATATGCGCCAGGCCAACAAGGCAATCATTCGCGAGAGGCACCCCATGCCCACGATCGATGATTTGCTTCATGAGATGAACGGTGCTGCCATCTTCTCGAAACTGGATCTGTCCCAATCGTTTCACCAGATCGAGTTGGACCAGGGTTCACGGGAGATCACTACATTCGTCACTCACAAAGGTCTATATCGATATAAAAGACTGTTTTTCGGGGTCTCGTGCGCACCAGAAATTCACCAACGCATCATACAGCAGGTCATCGGAGGCTGTGAAGGTGCAAGGAACATCGCCGACGACATCATCATCTACGGCGTCACCGTGGAGGAGCACAACCGGCGGCTCGACGCTGTTCTGCAGTGCCTGTGGGAGGCGGGACTGCGGCTGAACAGGGACAAGTGTCGATTCGGGCTGCCGGAGCTGACCTTCATGGGGTATCGACTCAACAAGCATGGCATCTCTGCCACCGACGAGAAGGTCAGAGCTGTCCTTAACGCCAGGGAGCCTCGTATGGCGTCTGAGGTGCGGTCTTTCTTGGGCTTGCTCAATTTTGTAGGACGGTTCTTGCCTGACATGTCAACGGTTTCAGCTCCGCTCAGAGAACTGACTAAGGCGAAGATGCCATGGAGGTGGACGGAACAAGAGCGGGTGGCGTTTGAAGAGCTGAAGAGACGGATCGCCCAGCACAGCACACTGGCGTACTTCTGCTCATCGTCTGAAACCAGGTTGGTGGTTGACGCCTCACCCGTGGGGCTGGGAGCGGTTCTGCTTCAGCGTCGAAATGGTGTGTTTAGGCCTGTTGAATACGCCAGCAGGAGTCTGACAGACGTTGAGCGCCGTTATTCCCAAACTGAACGAGAGGCGCTCGCAGTCGTTTGGGGATGTGAGCGTTTTCATCTCTATCTCTATGGAATTCAGTTTGATCT